>CM039131.1:25617847-25839348 GCA_022036555.1 Microstegium vimineum
TTTTTTGAATGGATGTGGGGGACTTTTGGGTTGAAAAACCCCCCGGTTTTTTTTTAAATAAAAGGCGATAAATTTTTTTTTTTTAAAAAAAAAAAATGGGTTTTTGGGGGCCCCAAAACCCAAACCCCCCCGATGTGGGGTTTAAAGGGGCCCGGGGAAAAAATTTTAAAAAAACCCCATTTTCCCCGATCAACGGAAGTTTCGGGAAAGGGGAAAAAGGGGAAAAAAACGGGAAAAATTTTGAATCCAAAAAGTGCGCGGTTTGGGGTTTCGGGGGGTTTTTAAAAAGGGTTTTATGGAAAAATAAAAAAGGGTTTTAATAAAAAATCGGGAAAATTTTTATTGATGCGTTTTAAAAAAGGTGGCCCCCCCTTTACAAACCCCAAAATAGCTCAATTTTTGACCCCCCGGCAATTTTAATTTTATTTGAAGTTTTATATCAATTTTTTTCCCGGGGAAAAAATTAAACCCCCTTTTATTTTTTTGCAAAAAAAAAAGGGCTGGGGGGGGAAATTTGTGGGGGGAAAAAGCACAATCTTTTTTTGGGAAAAATTTTAAAGAGGTATCTGGTAATCCTCCGGTTTTGTTTCCCCACCTCGACAGGGAAAAAACCCTTCAGTTTTTTTTTTGTCTGCCACAGGGTTTTTTTGGGGAAAAACCCCTTTGATTAAAGGAATTTAAAGGGGAAGAACTTGTTTTATTATTTGATAGAAGGCGGTAATGCGGGAAACCCCAGATATTCGTCCATTGAGAAATTAGTTTGTGTCATTTAAAAGGCATTATTTTCTACGGCCAAATGTAAGCATATGCAAGGTTTGTTTTGGGGTAAAGATATGCTGCATGCCGATATTAGGGGAAAAAAGGGGGCCCGGGGGGGTTTTTGGGGGCGCAGATTTTTTTTGAAAAAAGGGGTATGAATCAACTGGGTTTTTTTAAAAAGGGGGCGGGGTGATGGCTGATTTCGTTACTCAGCTTTGGGGGGTACGGTAAATTCCGTAGAATTGCCCCCTGGACTTTTTTCTTTGACGGTTCCACGTGTAAGGAGGGGGCCAAATATCGGCGTTACTTAATTTCACCCGGGGGAAAAGGTATGAGATTTCCCTTTCCGAATTTTTTTCTTTTTCGGCGGGAAAAATCACAGACCAGGCTTTATAAAGGGGGTTTGGGGTTTTGCCGAAAGTGGGGGGCCGATTTCCGTAGAAATTTTTGGTGTTCTATGTTAAAATCAATCAATTGTTTTGGGGGGTAAAATGCCGGATGATATTTTAATTGTATATCATGGGAATTTTTCAGGGTTTTTTTAAAGGGGAAAATTTAAAAAAATATCGTCTTGAAACATTTTCCCCAAAAACAAAATGAGAGGCCAACGGGTTTTGGGGAGCATGCTTAGGGGGTATCACCGATTCCCAAAAAGTAATGACATTTGGTTTAAAGATTGCGATGACTGGGGAAAAGAGATTTCTGATTACTTTTAAAAAATCCGTCTAGGGGGAAAAAAAGAGACGGTTGAGGTTTTTTTGGGCCCCCCCAATAGTCTCCCCTTTTTGATGAATTGTATTACCCTACACTTTTGGTTTTGCTCAGAATGCCCTTTTAAAAAAGAGGGGAAAAAAAGAGGGGGGGGTGAGATTTATGAAAAGGGGGGGGGGAGCAAAAAACAATCGGCCCCCCAAAATGAAGGGATATCAGGCGGAATGGATATTATTGGCCACGTTCTTTAAACTTTTTTTATATTTCAAAGGGGGGTAAAATTGTCATAAATTTGGGGAAAAATTTTTAGAGCCCCTCGTCGGCAATGAACCCCCCAATCAAGCCTTGGCCGTTTTTTGAGGGTGGGGTATCGATCTCATCGGTTTAAATTTATCCGCCGCAAGTAAAGGGGCTAAAAAATTTTTTTCTTGTTGCTACCGTTTATTTCACGAAGGGGTTGAAGCATCCCATTGAAAAGGTGACGTCGGCAAACATATAGATTTTGGGGAAATAACTATTGTTTTCCCAAATTTTGGGGGTTTGGGCCCCAAAATTTACACCGAAAAGGAACTATGTTCACATCGGGGGAAATTTGATGAATTTGCTGCCAAAAATTTGGGGTTTTTAAGGGGTTTTAACTTGTCTTTCCCTTTTTTATTCCCCCAAGCAAGGGGGCAAGCTGAAGCCCCAAAAAAGGGGGTGATCAAGCTTATCAAGTGCAAAATTGAAGAAAAAAACTAGGGGGGTTTGGAGTTTTGTTAAAAGAAGTTTTTTGGGGGCTATCGATGTTTGTCATGGTGCTACTAAGGTTTCGCCATATCATTAAAGTTTTCCGGACATGGGTTTCCCCCTACCTTGGGAAATTAAAATGGTTCAACGGGGTTTTCCCCCCGGGCCCCATTGCGGCCGATGAGTTTATACCTATGAAGGACAGCTAAAGACTTAGTGGGAAATGGGCCTTGAGCTCTAATCAGTTTTGAAGAAAAAAAGAAATGGTTCCCAGATGGTAAAAAAAAAGGGTTAAGGGAAAGATTTTGCCGATGGTGTTTGGGGTTGTGGAATTTTTTTTCCCCCGATTGGAACCAAAAGTTCGAAGTTTGGAAAGTGGTCTCCTAATTGGGAAGGTCCTTTTGGGATAAAATTAAAAATCTTTTCCCCTGGCAACGTTATTTTTTGGAAAACCCCTCGAATGAGTTCCATTTTCCGACAAAAAAAATGGTAAATTTTTTAAAAAATTTTTACCCAGAATTTTGATGGATGAAAACGATACAATTCCGATGAAAAAAGTTATCATCCCAAAAACATCGGAAGGAAAGCATTGATGTTATTTTCCCAGAGGGTTTTTACTTGCAACCCCAAAAAGCAATGATTACAACAGAGTTTGAATACATGAGATCGCACAAAGGCAATTTGGTCGGCTTCTTCTATCTCCCTGGGTCACCTGGCAGAAATTCGACGTCTTGGCTTTTACCCATATAGAAACTTCACGGCATTGGGGCTCTCTCCTGTTGCAAAGCTTTGGCCATGGCGGGAGTTGGATCTTCTTCGGGGGCCGAATCTAAGGCTTAAATCTTTCTTTTCCCACCAAAATTTTCTTTTTGAAACAAAAAAAGGGGCGACCCCCTGGTCAATTTTCAATGCCAAGGCTTCTAGGCCCCCCGATGTCCTTGTGTTTTGTTGGGGCTGCTTAAATTTTGGGGGATTTTTTTTTCTTCAATTTTGCTTGAGCGACTCTGTCGGCAATACACCTAGGCCTTTTTAAGGGAGTTGCGATTTTTGGGGGAAAACCCCGCCTGGAAAGTGGTTCTTCGATATCGGCAGGAAAGGTTGTTTTTTGGTTTTTCCTTGAAAGCCGCTCTTACTGCACGGGAGTTTGGGGCTAGTTGGGGATGTATTTTTTTTTCAGTGGGGGCAGCAGGGCTTTGAGTTTCGATTCATTTGGATATTAAAAAGTTTAAGCTTGGGTAGAATCTACCTCTTTTATGGGGGTCTTCGGGGAAATTTTGAAGCAAAGGAAAACGGTGTTGGGGGGAGTCTTGGGACTGAAAAAAAAAGTTTAAAGTGTCAGATAGAAAAAATTTTGTCTCACAAGTTTGTATAAGTATATTTGGTTTTTTTTTTTTTTTTTGGGGGGATTTCTCGCCTTTTTGGCCCTTTACAAGAACCGATGCAAAAATATCTTGAGGACGGCAATGGTTGCCCAAAAAGTTCCTCGTAGGAGGGACCGGGGTTTGGTGTTGAGGCTGGTGCTGGTGTTTTGGGGCCGCTTTTTGGACCTCGCCGATGATGTTGTCCCTTGGGGGTTTTTAATCTCGGGTTGTGGTTGGGTCAGGGACAGGCGCCGAAAAATGGCCCCCCCTGTTTTTGGGGGATCGGGGAGGACTTGAGAAGTCAGTGAAACTGGGGGTGGCTTTTTTGGGGGCTTGGTTTGGAGCAGCACTTTGGGTGGCCCGGCGCTTTTGGGGGGGGTTTCGCTTGGGGGGCATCCAAAAGGGTTTTTCCAAGGGGATTTTGCATCTAGAATAGCGCCGAATTTTAACCCTTTTTACCCCCCCGAAAAAAGTTTTTGTATAAAAAAGAGTAAACGTTGTCAGTTTGCATTTTTTGATCGACATAAAAAAATGGAGATTTGTTACCTTGAAGGCTTGTCCAAAAGGGGGCCGGCAGCAAGGTGGCACAGCATCTCTTGGTTTTGGGGGGGGGTCTAGAAACCCATGGTGGGCTTTAGGGGGGGCCTTGTTTTATGGGAAAGACCGGCAGTGAAGGAACCCCTTTTTGCCCCCTTTGGGGGTATGGGGTTTTTTTTTCGCAGATTGAAATGTTTGCCAAACCCTTTCTCTTTTGGGGGGAAAAAAAAACATCGATCTGTTAACGAAGGTTATTACCCCAAAAAAATTTAAAAATTTTAAAAAAAAAAAAAAAACGGGGAAAAAGGGGGTTTTCCGCGTCATCGGGTATGATATGATCGCAAACGATCAAGTGCCCATTTAAAAATGGGAGATTTGGGGCAAATATTGTTCTTTCCCTTTTTGCCACCGGGGTTGAAGGATTTGGGGGTGAAGGTTAGTGGGCCCCAAAAAGAAAGGTTAATGTTGGAAAAAAACGGGGGGAGGGGGGAGGGGACGATTTTGTTCCAACCATGGGGCTGGAGAGGTTTCTCTGGTTTTATCCCCTTGACATAGCTAAGCTTTATCGGTAATTTTTTCCCAATCTAGCTGTCTTTTGGCCCCCAAACCGAGGATTTGTTTGAAAACCCTAGGGTGGATTAGAGTTTTTCGGGCCCGGGGCAACGTTCACCAGGATAGCTGGGGGAGAGGGTGTCCTTCATGTTTTCACATTTTTAGGGGATATTCCCACTGTGAGGTTGAAAAGGGGGAAACGGTTTTGCTTCATCAATGTAAGTCCCCAGGCGGCCCGATCAGGGTTTCCCGAGTAGAGCCTCTGGAAGAACAGCCAAATTGGAAAAATTTTGGGGATGGGGTTTCCCGGGTTACACTATCGGTTTTTTCCCCCAAAAATTTTAGGGGGCCCCGGGGGTTTCAAAATTTTTTTTTTATAGTAAACATAGTTTTTTGATATGTCTTTTGGGGGAAATTTTAGTGAACAGATCGAATTGGAGACTTTATGCATATGGGCTTTTTAACCCCAAAATAGATAAACCCCCCGGGACCCCCCGGGTTCCCCAGGGGTCGCCTAGCCCAATTTCCCGATCTTATGTAGGAGGCGATGGGACTAAGCCAAGGGGGGAAAACGGCCAAGGGGAAAACCCCCCCCGGCCGGAGCTCTGCTGCGGGGAGTTTAAAAAATTTGGGGGGGCCCCAACTTTTCTGCCCAGAAAAAGAATTTTTCCCCCAAACCCCATTTTAAAGGGAAAGGGTAGATGCCCCCTTTGGGAGCAAACCGATCCACATTTCGGGTTTACTCCGGGATGTATCCGCCCCAACCACCGTTTGGGGGGTACTTACCCACGTCAGACTTCCTGCAGAACAGGGTGGTGGGATCGGTAAACAGATACTAGCCCCGGGGAGCAATGTACAGGGGAAGCGAGGGGTGGTGGTCCAGTTTTGAACGGGAAGCTTCATTGTATCGGACCAAAGTAGGAGGCGGCGATAATTTTTCCCTTCCCTTAGCCAATCGACAAGGGAAAAAGCCTGATCATTTTTTCAATTTTTTGTCTCTGAACAGTAGAGTTGTTGTGCCTTGCTTCCGGGGGCCCCAATTCTTCCCCCCCTTTGGGGGTTTTTTGGGCAAAGAGGGGGAAAGGGACGGTCCACAACCCAAATCAAAGTGCTTGACTAAAAGGGATCATTTTTTTCCCCTTGATTGATCAAGGGGGGCGGATCGGAAATTTTCCCCTGGCATAAGCAACAAAGGGGCTCTTGATCGTAGGGATCTTTTGACACCGTTTTTTTTTTTGGGGGGTGTCAAATGAGCTAAGCTTGCGGTTTGGGGGGGTGGCCATTTTCTATCGGCATCAGGGGTCATTTAAAATTTTTCCGAGGGAGTGCGCTGGGAAGAAGGGAAAGTTTGTTTCCGATGAAAGCTGATGATTTTTGCCAATAAAGGTTTTAAATTTTGGGGAGACAAATTACCCCAAAAAACCCCAAAAGCCCCATGGGGCAGATTTCCCCATGCTGATGAGGTTTTTGAGTCGATGGGGGGGAGATTGCCGATGCCGATGACCCCAGGTAAATGGGGTTTACATCAGTAAAGGATTGCCGAGGGGAATAAAAAGGGAAATTTTTCGGAAATTTAAAGTCTGCCCATGGAAAGTTTTTTCGAAGAAAAAAATAGGGAAAAAGGGGATGTCATACCAGTTTGTTATAAGTCTAGTCCGACTCTTGCCCCGATTTTTTATTTTTTTAAAGATGAGGGTCTGTTTAGGAAAAAAATATTTTTATTTTTGGGCCGACCCCCCTTTCGGAGCCCGTTATTTCCCTTTTAAAAAAAAAGGTTGTTTTTTGGGAAAGGGGGCCCGGGGGGGGTTTGTTTCCAACTTTTTTTTGTTTGGGGGGGAAATATGACCCAGGGGGCGGTAAAAGAGCAAAATATCCAATACATCAAACAAATCAATTACTCTTTTTTTTTCTTTACTGAAATTTTTTCCCTTTTTTTGCATTAGCTTAGTTTATTCCATTTTCTTTAAATCTCGAGGGGGTACATCTCTCGATCTCCGTCCAAAACCTTGCAAGTTCCCGGGGAAAAAATTAGTTTTGAAACCCGGGGGCATCGCTGTTGTTCGTTTATCTGCTTAGTTACCTGATAAAAACTAGTCTTGACATCTGAGCGGTTTTCCCCTTGTCTTGTTTTAAAAATTGTTCTATTTTAAACGCCTTATCGTTTTAAATGGTCAAATCAAGGGGGAAAAAACCCTTGGGGTTTTCGAATTCGGGTAAAAGCCGAGGTTTCGTAGACCTGACGCTTTTTTTTGGGAAAAAGGTCACTTTTTTGTTGCGCACTCCCAGACCCCGGAAAAAAAAAAAAAAGAGAGCAGGAATTAAAAGGGGCAATGCGGGGAGGATGAAATTGTAGTTATAAATAGGAAAGAGGAGAGATTACCAAAGGGAACGGGATTTTTTCGCCAAAGGGGGAAAAAATTTTTTGCGGGGGTGTGCTTCCCTGAAAGAAGGGAACCCCCAAAGGGAAAAAATGCTCTTTTGGTTTATGTTTTAGAGAAGGGAGAATTGAGCCAGGGTAAAGAGAAGGCAGAGGGGGGGTCTTTATTAGGCTTGGGTTTAAAAGGGGTTTTTTTCGAGGGTTTTTTTACTGGGGAAAAAGGGTTTAAAGGGAAAGGGGATTGCGAAAAAATTTGCGGGGTGATTGAAGAAAATTTGTGCTACAGTTTCGGGAGTTGTTGGAAACTCCCCAGTTTTTACGCCGGTAATCAGTGGTTTGGGATAGGCGTTTTGGAGGGAAAGAGGGAAATTTCGGCGGGAAAGATATTTTAAACTCCGGAAAAAAAATTTTGGGGGGGGGGGTTGGGCACCCCCTTTTTGTAGGGTCAATATTTAAACCAAGTTTTTATTTTTTTTTAAAAAGGGGGGGAAAATTGTTTCCCCCTTGAAAAAAGGGGCTACGGTTTCATTACCGTGAAACCCGAAAGATCTGCCGGGTAGTGGATATGGGGGGGGAAAGCATTAAAAGGGGGAAAAAAAGATATGTTTTGCCGATTTGAGAAAAGAGAACTTTGCCGTTTGGGGTATTTTCAAGGGTACTGTTTTTTTGCTGAGATCAGCGGGGGAAAAGGTTTTCCGATGGCAAAAAAAGGAAAAATTTTGGAATCTGGGGAAAGGAAAAGTTTCATCGTAAGGGGGGAAAAAGGGTAAGGAAAAAAAGTGGTTTTATTTAGTATTTTATTATATTTTTGGGGCTGGGCTCTTTCGCGAGTATTTAAATTTCCCTTTAAAAAAAGGGGTTTGTTTTTGGTATGAGTCGTGTTATTTTCAAAATCTTTTTTCCGGGTACAAACATTTTACCCGGGGGACAATATTCAAATGATCAATCAAAAAAACAAAACCTATTACTTTTTATCTACTTTTTAGCATCTACTTTCATTGGGATTTTGTTTTTTGGGTTTTCCCACAGTTCTTACGACCCTCTCGATTGGGGCCCGCATCTACACGGGCCCCCCGTCGCCTTCGGGAAGTTCCGCATCTTGATCAAGTTGAGCTTTTTACTTTCCCGGGGGAAAGTTGTTGTTCGTTCAATCTTGTTTTTGTTATCGTCCTTGTCGATTAACTGGTCAAATCGATTCGGTTCCCCGGCGGTTTAGAGGGGCCCACATTTTTTTTGTTTCTTGGAACCTGAGATAGGATTTTCCCCAAAAATTTGCATGTTCCACTAGTGCTCTTTCTATAACCCTTCACCCGCATAATCGGAGTCTAAATATCCAACTTTCAAATCTTCCCCCCTTTTGGGAAAAACCATAATCCAAATCTTGTGTATGTTTAGATATCTCAATTTCTCTTTGTGGCCTTACATACTCTTCTGGAGAGCGGGGAATTTTTGCACACTGCAACACTAAACATGACACCGGTTTTTGATGCGGTCACATAGAAAAAATTTCCCAATCATTGACCGATAGGTTTTGACCACCATCTCACTTGATCATTGTAAAGTTCCATTACCCCCAGGGAGTAAATCCCTTTAGCCTCTTAAAACCCAAAAAATTCTTCATCTGTCCTTGGACTTGCCTTCCCCCCAAAAATTTCTTCTTTTTGCTTTTTTTGAAGCCAAGGAAGTAACTAAGTTCACCAAAATGGACCCCCAAAAATTCATTTGCCATCATTTCCCAAACCTTCACAAAAATTTTGATTTTTTGATCCAAAGATAATTCACCACTAGATTTGCAAGACAAACAAGTCACTTCCCAAATTTTTTTGTGAATAGGGTGGTGTCAACCAATCCAAATTTTGAATCCCTGAGGAAAAAGCTTTTTAACCCCCTCATACCATGCTCTAGGTGCTTGCTTCAATCCATAGAACCTTCTTGGCTTGTAAAAAAGATCGGGGTTCTTTGTTCTTAAATCCGGGTGGTTTTCAAATATACCCCCTTGAATACCCTTCAAAAATGCATCTTGACATCCTTTGGTTTAAAAATTTTTTAGTGCACAAGCATAGGCCAATAGAATCATTATTCCTCTAATCTTTCCAGGAGCATATTTTCCCCCAAATAAGACCCTCTTTGAGTGTACCCCCTTTGCTACTATCTTCTTTGTTTCCACCACTATTCCATCTTGATCTTGGTTTTTTTTGAACACCCCTTTGGTTTTCCCAAACATTTTTAGTCTTTGGGGATCCATAGTTCCCAACTTGATTTCTTGTGAAGTTGTTAAGTTCTTTACAACTTTTTCCAATCCACACCTTCAAAGCTTCATAATTTTTGGTTGGGTCAAATGAGAACAAAAAAAAATCCACAAAAAGAAGCAATCTTGATTTGTTTTTTAAAACCCTTTTAATGCCTCCAAAAACTTTTGGGCAGGGAGATCCCTTTCAAAGTTGGTTGGTTGGAGACTTGCATGTGGGGAAACTTGAGCAAACAGTTTTAATGATGGACTAGCTTTTTTTGGTTTTTTTTAAATTGAGCTTCACTAAAATTGCTTTACTTGAGTTGTAAAGCCTAGATTTTTTTGTAAGGAAAGGCACTTTATATTCATCTTCATTTTATTTTCTTGGTAATGTCCCAATTCCCTATCTTTTTCTTGCCAATGTACCCCTCACATTCCAATTTTTTTTTTTATTTGAAGCCCGGTTTCATCAAAATTCACATCAGACTTCCCAAGAATTCCACTAGATAAGTTCCCCCCTATCCTTGTTGATGTAAATACCCAATAAAATCCCTCACAATTTTTCTCAAACTTGCTTAGCTTTTCCTTTTTCATTATAGCTTGCAACCCCAACCCGAAAGTAAGGGGAAATTTTTGGGTTTTTCCTTTAGTAATGGGTTTTTTCAAGCATTCCATGATAAAGAATGGTTGCTAGATAGCAAGCCGGTTGTAGCTTGGCCCAAAAAATGACTCATTGTATTCACTTAGCATTGATTTTTCCCGCAATCAAATTCTATTTTTTCTTTTAAAAAAAACCCCCTTTGGGTTGAGGAAAAGGCTTTGGAGAGAATTAATGGGACCCCAATCATCAAAGTCTCAATTTGTGTTCTTGAACCACTCCCATTTCACTTTACTTCTTGATATTGTTTCAAACTCATTTTTGGCCCCTTTGACAATGACTTGAAAAATAAAAAGTGTCACTTTGTCACTCAAGAAGAATACCCAAAGATCTTTGAAGTCATCAAATTCAAAAACCAACTTTTTCCCCCAAAATTTTTGCATAAGTAGTTGGCCAAAGGTTTTGCAAAACTAAAGCCTTTTTTACCATGATGCTCTTTTTGGATGAGTGTTGCCAACTTTCTTTCCGGCTTGACATGCACTACATAGTTTGTCCTTCTCAAAAAAGACATCTTTCAAGCCTTCACAAGATCATGCTTGACTAGCTTGTTTAATTGCTTCATGCAACATATCCTAGCAAGGGGAATCGGTTGTCCTCATCAATATATGGCCACCAGAGCCGTTCTGAAGCAGGGATTCCATTATAAAAATTTCTGAAAAAATCTGCCAAACTGGTCTGCATCGGCATTAGTTCCCTGGCAGTACTATGATGGCTTCTCCAAAGCTGAGTAGAGGACGAGTTGCCGATTATCATCATTGAATATATAATTTTCCGATATGTCCCATGGAAATTGTTGGGCGAACAAGTCAAACTGAAGGACTTTGTACATGTGTGCGTTCAGCCACATGTTTTATGAACCACTGGGACCCCCGAGGTTGCCGATGGACTCGCCTAGTAGTAACTTCTTGGACACTTGGTGTAAGAGGCGGTATACCGATCCAAGAAGATATCGGCCGAGAGGGAGTCTTGTTCCATCGGCTAGGAGTTATGCTGCTGGGAGGTACATTGTGGTCGGTCCGACTACTTTACCATAGAAGATGAACTTCTCCAGCCACATATTCAGAAAGATAGCATGCTTCTTTGTCCTACCGATCCAGTTTTTTGGTACTCCTGGATGTAATTGGTCCAGCCGCCGATATTACGAGTGTTCACCTTATACTCGGACTTCCTATTAAACAGAGTGAAGGTTATCGGCAGAGGAGAATCAGAGACCGGTCAACATATGCACATCGGCAAGGGTAGGAGTGGTTGGTCCAGTCTGAATAAGAAGGCATTCATGGTGTCGGACCAGAAGTAAGAAGCCGCTATTCATCTGTTCTCGTTCTTCTCCATATCGGCAATGGAGAGCCTAATGCACTGGTCTAGGTTGCGCCTGACAATAAACCTGCTGCATTCTAATTACCCTGAGGTACCAGTTTTCCACCCCTTGGTATATTTAGGCCATGAACGGAAGCATCTTCCATAAACCTAGGCTGAAACATTCAGATCTGAAGGGAATACGGTTGGTTTCGCGTTGATCAGATAGCTAGATCAGGATTTCCCATTGGGCCTAGGCAGTTGAAGTTGGGACTGCTCAAGGGGGATTACTACTTTGTTGTACCAGTTCCTAGGTTTCAGAAGAGAGGAAGGATCAAAGAAAGAAAGGGGAAAAGATTGCGAAGTTCATACGGAAGGAAAACTTGACAGAAAGTAAAATAAGGAGGAAATGGATTTACCTTGGGGATGTCGACATGGATCGCCATTGGAGTTGGAAGAGTTCTTGCGGCTCGTACTCTGCTTGAGGAATGAACTGTTGCTGGGCTCGGCAAGATTGTTCTTCGGAGTCGCCGCCGAGGTTGAAGACGCCGAGGTTGAAGACGGAGGCAGGTGAAAAGTGAAAGAAGGCCCAGGGTAAAAAGTAAGTTGGATCGTGGTAACTTTTATAGACCTAGGTCAGGGGTATTTGGAATTTCTACTCATACTGTACAGGATATGGGAGAGACTGCGGTGGATGTGCGCGATAATCAAGGAGATATGATTAGATTTGCAACTATTTGCGCTATAGACAAGGAATTTTATTAATAAATTGCAGTTCTCAGTGCGCGTGAGATACGAGAAAAGTTGTGCAGTTATCTCAAAAAAAGAACGGCTACAGTAGAGAGAATTTCAGCGCGTAAAATATTATACACTCCAAAATTGGGGGGCATGTGTTGACACCGTTTTTGGCACCGTGTCAAATGAGCTAAGACTTGCGTGGATCGGTGGCCATTTTCTATCGGAATCAGGAAGTCATCGGTAAAATTACCGATGGGAGTGCGCTGTAAGAAGGTAAGTTTGTTGCCAATGAAAGCTAGATGATTCTTGCGATAAAGGTTATTTGTGGAGACAAGTTACCAGAAGTGCAAAGATGCCGATGGGTGTAGATTGCCGATGCTGATGAGTTGCCGATGCCGATGGGTATAGATTGCCGATTGCCGTATGAGCCAGTGTAATGTGGTTGACATCAGTAAAAGGATTGCCGATGGCAATAGAAGGAAGTTGCGGATTGAAGAGTCTGCCGATGGAAAGTTTTCATCGAAGAAAGACATAAGGAAACTTGGTGATGTCATACCATATTGTTATGGAAGTCTGAGTCCGACTCTTGCACGAGTCGTTCATTTTCCTTAAAGATAGAGGTGTCTGTTTAGGAAAATATATTGTTATTTGAGTCCGACTCCTGCTGCGAGCTAGTTATTTCCTTAAAAATAGAGCTTTGTTTAGGAAAGGTACAGTCGTGTTTGTTTCCAACTTCTATTGTTGGAGTATAAATATGTACCCAGGGGTAGTGTAAAAGAGGATATATCCCAATACATCAAACAAATCAATTACTCTTATTTATCTTTACTGCAATTTACCCTTTTATTGCATTAGTTTAGTTTATCTACGAGTTCTTCAAGTCTCGATGGCCTGCATCTCTTCGATCTCCGTCAAAACCTTGCAAGTTCCGCGTGAGAGTAATCTGAGCTTTGACATCCGGGCGCATCGCTGTTGTCTCGTTCAGCTCTGCTCAAGTTATCCTGATCAAGTCTGAGTCTTGACATCTGAGCGTATCGTCGTTGTCTTGTTCAAATCTTGTTCTAGTTATCGTCCTTGTCGATTAACTGGTCAAATCGACTGGCACACCTTTGGATATCGAATTCGGGTAATAGCCCGAGGTGTTCGCAGATCCTGACGCTTTTTGTGTGAACACCTCTTTTGGCACACCCGGTGGGACCCGATTATACAAATTATACATCTATCATGGGTGATCATATCGACGTTAACCAAAGGAACGTGATTGAAGTCTCCGAGGCCGATCTAAAAGATGATCAGAGTCTGGTATGGAGCGGGCTATGGAGGAGTACAAGCAATTGTATCTGAAGTCCTTCAGCCTAAGCAGGAGCGGCGAAGCCATCCAGAAGCAAGATCCGCCGTTGCCACGGCAGGTCACGTTTGATGCCAATCCTGGTAAGTTACAAGAGATGGTTAATTCTGCCTTGAATCAAGCATTAATTAGCCACTCCAATGTGTTGTCCATACGGTCTACAATGCTGTTATGCTGTTAAGCACCCTAATATGTTGGTCCAGCGTATCATCAACCTGGATCGGCATCTATAAATCCATCGGCAGCCCCAATGGCGTCATCCACTCCCGTGGATCCATCTGCCGATGTGGCTACACCACCAAAGTCAAGCCCTGAAAGCATCATCAAGCTTAACACAGATCCAGTGGCGTCAGCAATTTCAAGACCTGCTATCCAGAGTCAACCAGCTCCCGCCAACTGGTGGGGTTACGGTATGCCTTCAAATCCATCTGCTGGTTTTAATCGGTGCAGGGGGACAGTTCAGCTTGGAAGGGCTCCATGACATCGGCAATGCAGTCACAGCCGGTGATCCCTATGATGCACTACTCTATGTCTTCTCCAACTATACAAGTGTCATCAGAAGATTCCCAAGTAATTCCTAAAATTCCTCTGATGCCACCATTGGCAAACTTTGTGCCGATGCAACACACTATAGTAACTGGAAGCCAACCTGTGCTAGTAGATCCTCAGGCCAGGGTAATAGCACATCAAGGTAACCAATTTGTTGATTACTCCAAGGTGCAGGAGCAGCAGGTGCCAGTCAGCTATCAGCCATCGGTAAGTCACATGCCGATGATTTATAATCCTAGATGGACTAGTCAGCCGCCGGTTCAACAGCCTGGCGTATTAATGTATCAGTATGGAAGTCCAGCAAACACTCAGAGTGGACCATCGGTACAGCAACCGATGAATATGATGACTCAGCCTAATCCAATAAGTGTGCAAAATTATCCATCGGTAAGTCAGTCGATGCATAACGTCGAGATGACTGGTGTTGCGCCCATGCCAACTACTTCAAACCATCTTCTACCGATACCTGAAGGGGTGCATCAGCCGGCTCCACTAGTCAACAACCAGCCAATGAGTCGGCAAGAGCAGGATGCATATTGGACCAATAGATCGCCGAAGTAATGAAGGAACAATTCGGCATTAAACCCAAGGTCAATACATATTCTTATCGGACCCCGTATCCTACAGCATATGATTTGATTCCTCTCCCAAATCGGTACAAGGTGCCGGATTTTACCAAGTTCTCTGGCCAAGACGACACATCAACGATGGAGCATATCAATCGCTTCATTATCCAGTGTGGAGAGGCTGCTAGCAGAGAGGAACTGAGGGTGAGATTGTTCTCATCATCATTGTCTGGATCGGCATTCACATGGTTTATATCATTACCTCCAAACTCTGTGATTACTTAGGTCGATCTAGAAAAATAATTTCACAAATACTTCTTCACTGGCATACATGAGAAGAAGATTACCGATTTGGTTAAGCTAAGGCAACGCAATGACGAATCGGTGGAAAACTTTGTTCAAAGGCTGCGAGACGTAAAGAACAAGTGTTACAGCCTATTACTGCCGCACATCAAAGATAAGTATGCGTCTCAAGAATTTGAAAGCCTAAGTCATCTGGTGCAAAGGATTGCCGATCAAGATGTCAAGACCTTTGAACCCAGGAAGACTTGGAATAAGAAGGTGACCTTCATTGGGCAAGAAGAGGATTCTGGGTCAGATGAAGAGCTAAGCATCAGTGCTGCCGAATGGGTGAAGGATAAGAAATCTGTGTCTTGTCCATTTGGCCAAAAAGAGGCTGAAAGGTTCACCTTTGACATCACCAAGGCCGATAGGATGTTTGACTTGTTACTTCAAGAAGGGCGAATCAAGTTGGCGCCTAACCAAGTAATTCCATCGGCTGAAGAGCTCAGGAAGATCAGGTACTGCAAGTGGCACAATACAACTTCGCATAGTACCAATGACTACAAAGTATTCAGACAGCAATTGCAGTCAGAAATTGAATCTGGACGAATCAAATTTGAAAATTCTAAAGTCTAGAAACCGATGAAGATTGACCAGCACCCGTTCCCAAATAATATGGTGGAAACTAGTGGCAAAAATAAAGTGCTGACATCGGAAGCTGCCAGGAAGAATGCATCGGTAGATCCTAACCATCAAGTAGCTGAGCATGACGAGAGGAGGTTTGCCGATGACAGAAAAGGCAAGAAAGTTGTCAATGAAAATAGCAATACCAAGAGGGCTCCTGGTGTTGTAATCACACATAGGCGGCCAAAACAAGATTATCGGCAATCGCAAGAGGAGCGAAATCGGCGGGAAGAAGAAGAGCACCAAGAATGGCTTCGACATAAGGACCACTGGAAGTGTCCCTTCTTCGTTCACTGTTGGGAAGAAGGCATCAAACTACCCCTGCCGATAATTGTCCTGAATTCAATGGGTACTACCCCACCGATCGGTCAGAAAAGAAGCCCCGCTTTGACGATCGGATATCCAGGTATGCTAGGCCGCTTAGAGAAAAGAAGTCGGCACATGACCGACTGGGGGCAAACTCAGCGCACATCATATGCTTGGCAGGCGTGTTGATCAAGAGGAGCTTGAGGAGATGGCCAATGCAAGAGTGCCCGATGAAGAAGTGCTCTCCAGAGATCCAAACATCGGGAGAAGAGCCGATGCAAGCAGTGAAAGGTAGCATCAGCCCGTTTGGAAAACCAAGCTTCCTCAATGGTGCCCCAAGGGTCTGACGAAGACTCAGAAAACAAGAATTCAGCGCGAACGCCGAAATGACTTGTATGACAATGAAGATCCTTCAAGGGAAAAGCAGTGGAGGCCAAAGCGCAAGGATAGGGATCCATCAGCAGAAATCAATATGGTTGTCATATTGCCGATGGAGTTCATGGCACCTGTCAGTGACGAAGAGGAAACTGTAGAAATGGCGCAATTGGTTTTGGATCCGATGGCGGCTATCTTTGAGAAGCCGGCCAATGATGAAAGGCAGCACCTGAAGGCTCTGTTCGTTAAGCGCAAAGTAGATGGACAACCTGTAACAAAGATGCTGGTAGATGGTGGCGCCTCAATAAACATAATGCCATATGTCATGTTCAGGAAGCTTTGGAAAGGCGACCAAGACTTAGTCAAAACGGACATGAAGCTCAAAGACTTTGAAGGCAATGTGTCGCCAGCTATGGGAGCCGTATGTGTTGAGTTAACCATCGGCAGTAAAACTTTGCCGACAACATTTTTTGTAATCAGTGGCAAAGGCACCTACAACTTGCTCCTAGGAAGAGATTGGATCCACGCCAATTGTTGTATTCCTTCCACCATGCATCAAAGCCTTGTGCAGTGGGTTGGAGACAAGATTGAAGTCGGTCGAAGTGAGACCCCATCGATCGTTGCGTCGGCAGAATTGGAAACTTATGAGCAAACCAGATGCATATCAGGTGAAGCTTGGGACACAGAGTTCCTCAAAGTTGTCGATTACCGCATTACACTGATCCAAGCAGTCGGTCCTGAAGAAGAGTTTTAATGGATCGGTTCGCTGATGATGGGAAACTAGGACAGGGCTTCACATCCGCCGATAATTTACTCGAGATAGACATCGGTGATGGTAGTAAACATAGGCCTACTTTTATTAGTGCTAAGTTAGATTCCCAATGTAAACAGCAGTTAACCGATTTATTAAAGGAATATAAAGATTGTTTTGCTTGGGATTATACAGAAATGCCTGGTTTAGACCGATCGATAGTCGAACATCGGTGACCTATTAAGTCTGGTTTTCAACCACATCGGCACTCTGCGCGCCGATGCAATCCTACTATTCTACCTGACATTAAGGCTGAGATTACAAAGTTAATCGAAGCTGGATTTATTCGGCAATGCCAATATGCCGAATGGATTTCTAATGTGGTTCCTGTGTATAAGAAAAATGGAAAACTTCGTGATTGTATTGATTTCAGGAATCTCAACAAGGCCACGCCGATGGATGGTTACCCGATGCCCGTTGCCGATCTGCTGATTGATGCTGCTGCTGGACATCAAATCATTAGCTTCATGGATGGCAATGCTAGATACAATCAGATATTCATGGCTGAAGAAGACATATCCAAAACTGTTTTCAGATGTCCAGGTCATGTCGGTTTATTTGAATGGGATGTCATGACTTTTGGCTTGAAGAATGCCGGTGCTACTTATCAGAGAGCAGTGAATTTCATCTTTCATAAGTATATCGGCACGATAGTCGAAATCTATATTGATGATGTGGTGGTTAAGTCTGGAGATTTTGGGAAGCATCTTGCCGATTTGCGAAAAATATTGGAATGCACAAAGGAGCATGGGTTGAAGATGAATCCTAACAAGTGTGCATTTGGTGTATCGGCAGGTCAATTTCTGGGTTTTATGGTACATCAGAGAGGCATCAAGATCGGCAGAAAATCTATTGATGCAATTAATAAGGTAGTTGCTCCTACGAACAAGACTGAGCTGCAGTCCTTGATCGGCAAGATTAATTTCATTAGAAGATTTATATCTAACTTATCTGGTAAGATTAAATCTTTTAGTCCGTTGTTGAAAATGAAAGTCGATCAAGAGTTTATATGGAAAGAGGAACACCAATTAGCCTTGGAGGAGATCAAAAAATATTTGGTGAACCCTCCGGTCTTGGTTCCACCTCAACACGGGAAGCCTTTCAGGTTATATTTGTCTGCCGATGATAGTGTTATCGGATCGGCCTTGATTCAAGAATTTGAAGGAAAGAACGTGTAATATATTATCTGAGCAGAAGGTTGGTGGATGCTGAAACCAGGTATTCGGCCATAGAAAGATTATGTTTATGCCTATATTTTTCTTGTATGAAATTAAGACATTATTTATTGTCGGCTGAATACACTGTTATCTGCAAAGATGATGTGGTTAAGTATATGTTGTCGATGTCGATATTAAGTGGGAGAATCGGTAAATGGATTCTGGCACTTTCAGAGTTTGATCTGAAGTATGAATTGGCTAAGGCAGTTAAAGGTCAAGTGATGGCCGATTTTGTTACTCAGCATTGCAATATGGTGAGTTCTGTAGAAATTGCTCCTTGGACTTTGTTCTTTGATGGATCTACATGCAAAGAAGGGGCATGTATCGGTATTTTCTTAATTTCACCTCGAGGGCGGAAGTATGAGATTTCCTTGCCGATTGTTGCTACGTCGACAAACAATCAGGCTGAGTATCAGGCTTTAATAAAAGGGTTGGAATTACTCAGGGAAGTGCGTGCCGATGCTGTTGAAATTTTTGGCGACTCTCTCTTGGTGATTAATCAATTGATTGGAGTGTATGAATGCCGAAGTGAAGTGTTGATTGCACACCATGAGAGATGTTTACAGTTGTTAAAAGAATTTAAGGAGTACCGCCTTGAGCATTGTTGACACAAAAAGCGTCAGATCTGTGAACACCTCGGGCTATTACCCAAAGCTCGGTATTCCGGAGGCGTGCCAGTCGATTTGACCAATCAATCGACAAGGATGATAACTAGAACAAACTGAACGAGACGACAGCGATGCGCCCGGACGTCAAGGCTCAGGTTGATCAAGGATAACTAGAGCAGAGCTGAACGAGGCAAACAGCGATGCGCCCGGATTGCCAAAGCTCAGAGGTACTCCCACGCAGAACTAGCAAGGATTTGACGGAGATCAGGATGATGCAGCCCGTCGAAAGCTTGAAGAACTCGTTGATAGCTATAACTAATGCATAAAAAAGGGTAAATTGCGATAAAAGGTAGAATAAGATAAAATTGGTTTGTTTTTTAATTGGATTGTATATATTCCATAGCCCTCGGGAAAATATTTATACTCCCGCATGGAGAGTTGTACAAAGACACGACACATATCCTTCCTAAAACAAACTCCTACTTTAAAGGAAACTGACTCGCATAGGAGCCGGATAACAATATTTATTTCCTAAACAAACACACCTATTTTAAAGGAAAATAAACGACCCATGCAAGAGTCGGACTCAAACTACTATAATAATACTGGTTCAAAACACCAGTTTCCTTATACTTCTTTTTGATGGAAACTTTCCATCGGCAGACCCCTTCAATCCGCACCTTCCTTCTTTGGCCACTTGTAATCCTTTGCTGCCACTAAGTGCTAAGTCACGCCCATCGGCATCGGCAACGTTTTCCCGATCGACAATCGGCAGCATTTCTTCATCGGCAATCGGCAACCACCCTCTATCGGCAATCAGCAATGAGCCCTTATCGGCAATCGACAACCATCTTCCATCGGCAATCGGCAACGAGCCCTTATCAGCAATCAGCAACCATCCTCCATCGGTAATCGGCAAGCCATCGGCAATGACTTTTCATCAGCAATCAGTTTCAGTAAGACTTCACCAATCAATTTGTCGGCAAAGCTCATCAGCTTCCATCGGCAATGCACTTGGTCTTCCCGCAGCACTCTCCCATCGGCAACATCGGCTCAAAAATTCTCCCCATGCCGATGGAGAACGACCACTGACCAGCCAAGCTTCGGCCCATTTGACACGTGTCGAAAAACGGTGTCAACACATGCCCCCCAATTGCGGAGCGTATAACTTTACGTGCCGAAATTCTCTCCACTGTAGCCGTCGTTGTAGCCGTTGCTGTAGCCGTTACCCCCGAGATAGATGTACGGTTTCCTCGATCCCCGCGTGTGGAATTGCAATTTAATAATAAAATCCCTCGATTGTAGTACAAACAGTTGCAAACCACCTCGATCACCGCGCGTATCTACCACGGGCCTCTCCACATTCCTGCACAGTGTGGAACAGAACCCCAAAATACCCCGAACAGGATTATAAAAGTTACCGGGATCCACACTGCCTTTTTACCCGAACCCATTTTCACTTTCACCTTCCTGCCTTCGTCTTCAACCTCCAGCCGCGCTGAAGAACACAAGCTCGAGCAACAGTGTTCCTCCGTAATCAAGGACGAACTGCAATCATTCCTTCGACTTCCAATGGCGATCCAAGTCGACATCCCGAAGGTAAGACTCATTCTCCACTCAATCCAACCTCTCTACATGGTTCTTTTCCTCGCAAAAACCTGGATTTATTTCCATTCTTTTTCTGATTCATCCCTTCTTCTTCGAACCCTAGGAGCTGTACAACAAGGTAGTCATCCCACTCGCCGGTTCCAATCTCAGCTTCCTAGGCCCAATGGGCAATCCAGACCCCACCTTCATCATCAATGCAGAAACCAACCGGGTACCGTTCAGATCTGAGCGTTTTGATCTAGGACTCTGGAAGGACACATTCCGTTCATGGCCCAAGCCTACTAAGGGATGGAAGAACTGGTACCTGAGAATAGTCAGATCACAGCAAGTGTACTGGCAGGAGCGTAACCTGGATCAGTGCGTTAGGCTTTCAATTGCCGATATGGAGAAGAATGAAAACTTGATGATGGCAGCCTCATACTTCTGGTCCGATAGCATGAACGCTTTCCTCTTCAGGCATGGACCAGCTTGGACATCACCTCTCCCGATACCTTCACCCTCTTCAACAGAAAATCCGAGTACAAGGTGAACACTCGGAATATCGGCGGCTGGACAGGCTACATCAAAGAGAACCAGAAAACCGGATCGGTAACCCAATGGGAGCACGCCATCTTCTTAAACATGTGGTTGGAAAAGTTCATATTCTGCGACAAAACCATCGGTCCGACCACCATGCACCTCCCAGCGGCTGAATTACTTGTCGATGGAACAAGGCTCCCTTTAGGCAGGTATCTTCTTGGATCAGTTTACCGATTGCTGCATCAGGTGTCCCATAAGCTACTGCTAGGAGAGCCCATCGGCAATCTCGGAGGCCCCTGGTGGTTTGTCAATCTATGGCTAAACGCACACATGCATAAGGCCCTCCAGTTTGATTTATTTGCCCAACAATTCCCGAGGGACATATCGGAAGATTACCAATACGGGGATGATGAATCGGCAACTCGCCCTCCGCTTAACTTTGGAGAGGCTATCATAGTGCTGCCAGGTACCGACGCCGATGCAGAGCACTTCGGCTATTATTTCTAGAAGTTCTACAATGGACTCCCCTCCTCAGAACGGACCTGGTGGCCATATCTTGATGAACACAACTAGTTCCCACTGCTGTTCAACTTGACCGATGTGAGCCTGCCCGAGAACCAAGCAATCATGAGGGCCAGCATTACTCCCCGAGCTATTCCAGTAAATATCTTCGGATCTGGGAAGAATGCCCCACCATCCTACGAGTTCAACTATCCATCGGCGGCAGCGAGACAACTGGCATTTGGCCAATTGCTGATCAAACTCTGCTACTCTAAGGTAGTGAGACCTAGGTAGGCAATCTCCAGTAATCTGGACTGGAATAAAGTCAACAGCCTTCCTACCGATGCCGATCTGTCAGACCTTGACTTGTCCTCCTGGTCGCCAACCTCCTTCATCACCAACGAGTTCAAGTCTTGGTGGCAAGAGTGGAAGTGCCAGCTACTCGCCAAGTCTTCACACTATTATCGGCACTTGATTGACGCCGATTACATCATCCCCGATGACGTAGTAAGTCTGCTATCTGATGTACTCTATTACTTTATTTTTGTCATCGGTATCAGCACTTAACTATTTTGCGCCTGACAGGCCGATGATCCGGTTCCCACAATGAGTAACAGTGGTAGGCCCTTTAATCTTCGGATAATGGGCCCCATATCGATCATCGGCACCAAAGCTCCGACGCTGGCCGCCTTCATGCCTCAACAGGTACCTGCGCCGACACCCACAAAAACCCAGGCTACATCGGCCGCTGCCGTTGCCCTGACACGGGTTTATCCAGTAAACTTGCTTTTACCTGTACCGATTACATACTGTTTAATCGGCAACATTTATCTTATATAACTTTCTTTGTATCTTCAGGCACTATGGTCATCGGCACCTGCTTCCAGCAGGCAAACACCTTCCAGCCCGGCTGCTAATGCCCCCCGGTCTTCGTCCAAGCGGGTCGGCTCCCCTGCTGCCGCGCCAACGAAAAAGAGGCGCCTGAGGCTGGCTTCTCCACCATTGGCTCCAATTGCGCCATCAGCTGCCGAGGCGCTGCCAGTAGGACTGCCTCCAGTCCCAATCGTACTAACTGCCGGCAGGTCATCGGCAGATCCTCCATCGGCTTCTGTTGCGCCAACCACCGGTGGGTCATCGGCAAAGCCTCCATCGGTGAGTGTACCTGATCAACCGATGGACGACGTCCCGGCTCAAAAGATAACTCCACCTGCCACGATAGTGGAGGCGTCGTCATCGGCACAGTCAGCCAGACTACCCAGCGAAGAAACAACCCAACCTTCCGCAGCAGCAGCGACGTCGGCATCGGCACCGTCGACCCAGGTTCCCGATGACAGAGTGGAACTGCCACCACAAGAAACTGTCACCACATCGGAGGCTACGCCGGCAACAACTATACCAGCACCAGCGGCGTCGGCTGCTTCTCCAACAAGGGTCCAGTCATCGGCATCCGCTGCCGATGTCCAGGATGAAGCTGGACCATCCAGTATGCCTGGCCCCAGGCAGGAGATCCGCTTCAAGATGGTAAGTCGATTACCTTAAAGCTCAAAGTATAATTTTACAATCGGCATATTTTAACTCCTCTATTTTCAGGCTCAGGACTCTCCAGACAGCCTCTTCTCCTACAGCTTAAACCTTCAGAATGAAGATGGATGTCAAGGCCGCATTCAAGCAGACAGCCTATTTTCCTTTGCCGTCGACGTCCCTGATGACGATGAAGAGGAGAGCTCCGTCCCAACCTTGTCGGCAGAGGTCAAATCTAAGCTAGAAGAGTTGCTTTCCTTGCTGCTACAAGACACGTCTCAACTCATCCAGGATTCATCGGCAGCAAGGATTGCATTCAAGGACATCCAGAGCCATCTTTCCGCCGACGTAGCAGAAGTCCTTCTCCAGGCAACTTTCCTCGACATTAAGCAGATCCAATACCAGAAGCTTATCCGTCGCATTGCCGATAGGGCCGCTCAAGCCAAGAACGAGTAAGAGAAGCTCAAATTCAAACATATTGCCGATGAGAAGCACAAAGGCATCGGTCAAGCAGAAGTCTCCATCGGCAACCTTGATCAAGAAATTTCCCGACTGTCGGCAAAGAAGGAGGAGCTGCTTGCGGAGTTACAGAAGGTTGAGGGGATCTGACTGTAGCTAACCAGCAAAGAACCTAACTATCCGACTCCATCAAGGTCCTGCGGCAAGAAAGGGACCAGAATGCACGACAGGCTATACTATGGAAGAAGAAAATCAAGCCGGTCGAGGGATCTGCCGATGCCGACGCCAAGGAGATGGACGATATAGAGCAAATTCGCCTGCGTGCGATATCAGTTATCCACTCCTTGCTATAATGTCTGTTGTATCGGCAAGAATTGTAACCTGATACTTGATTTTGACTTGTAATATAATGCCAGTCTATTTTTACCGATGTTTTATAATTCTCTTTCATCGGCATTCGATTAAGCACTATGCGTCTACCCATATGCTAGGATAATACCTCTTTAAGTATTTGCCGTTAATCGCTCTAGAGAACGCCACTCCTTCGAGAGTTTCCAAAATGTACGCATTACCAGGAGCAGACTGTTTTACCCGATAAGGACCCTCCCAATTAGGGGACCATTTTCCGAATTTAGAGCTCTTAGTCCCAATCAGTAAAATCAACTTCCAAACCAGATCGCCATCGGCAAACTCCTTCACCTTTACTTTTTTGTCATACCATCGGGCAACCCTCTTCTTATTCTCTTCAATACTAATTAACGCCCTCAACCGATGACTTGCCAAATCTTCTAACTCATCTTTCATCAGAGTAATATAATCATCGGTCGTCAATTGATCCTGAAAAGATAATCGCCTAGAACCAGTTTTGACTTCCCAAGGCAGAACAACATTGTGCCCATAAACCAACTGATACGACGAGACCTTAGTTGCACCGTGACAAGCCATCCGATATGACCAAAAAGCTTCGTTTAATACCACGTGCCACCTTCTAGGGTTTTCCTCAATCTTGCGCTTTATAAGCTTAATGACTCCTTTATTAGTAGCTTCAGCTTGACCATTAGCTTGAGCATAATAAGGAGAAGAATTTAACACCTTGAAACCCATGCTAGCAGCAAAGTCATCAAACTCTCCCGATGTGAACATGGCCCCTTGATCGGTAGTGATAGTCTGAGGAATACCGAATCGGTAAACGATGTGCTCCTTAACGAAATCCACCATGTTTGCCGATGTCACCTTCTTCAAGGGAATTGCCTCAATCCATTTGGTGAAGTAATCGGTAGCAGCAAGTATGAACTTGTGCCCCTTGCTCGATGGCGGATAAATTTGGCCGATGAGATCAATAGCCCATCCTCTGAACGGCCAAGGCTTGATTATAGGATTCATTGCCGATGCAGGTGACCTTTGCACATTACCAAACTTTTGACAGTCCTGGCACCCTTTGAAATAATTGAAGCAATCTTCAAGGATTGTCGACCAATAATACCCATTCCGCCTAATCATCCACTTCATCTTGAATGCCGATTGATGCGCTCCACATACACCTTCATGGATTTCACCCATCAATTCTTTCGACTCCTCTTTGCCGAGACATCTAAGCAAGACTCCATCAATCGTCCGATAATACAACTCGTTATCGAGAAGCACATACTTAGTAGCTTGGAACCTTAGACGCCTTTCAACTTTCCTGGATGGATTTCTCAAGTAATCGGCAATTTCCTTTTTCCAGTCATCGGCAACTGTTACCGATGTCGTGACTTCTTGAATCGGCTGATATCCCGAGGCATTCTGTGCTAGCCGGTTGACCTCTTCATTGTGCAACCTTGGAATGTGCTCAAGGCGGTATTCTTTGAACCCTTTTAACAATTGCAAACACCGCTCATGAACAGTAATCAAAACATCGCTTCGACACTCATACGTCCCGATCAATTGGTTAATCACCAACATAGAATCACCAAAGATTTCAACAGCATCGGCACACACTTCTCTGAGTAACTCCAACCCCTTAAGTAAAGCCTGGTATTCAGCCTGATTGTTTGTTGACGTAGCAACAATCGGCAACGAAATCTCATACTTCTGTCCTCGGGGTGAAATCAAGAGAATACCGATACCTGCTCCATCCTTGCACGTAGACCCATCAAAGAATAAAGCCCAAGGAGCAATCTCAACAAAGCTCACCATATTGCAGTGCTGAGTAACAAAATCGGCCATCACCTGACCCTTAACAGCCTTAGCCGATTCATACCTTAGGTCAAATTCTGATAGTGCCAAAATCCACTTACCGATTCGTCCACTCAAAATCGGCATTGACAGCATGTACTTGACCACATCATCTTTGCTGATAACAGTGTATTCGGCCGACAGCAAATAATGCCTCAATTTAATGCAAGAGAAATACAAACATAAGCACAATCTTTCTATAGCCGAATACCTAATTTCAGCATCCACCAATCTTCTGCTCAAGTAATATATTACACGTTCCTTCCCTTCAAACTCTTGAATTAAGGCTGATCCGATAACACCGTCATCGGCAGACAAATATAACCTAAAAGGCTTCCCGTGTTGAGGTGGAACCAAGACTGGAGGATTCACCAAGTATTTCTTAATCTGCTCTAAGGCTGGCTGCTGCTCTTCTTTCCATGTAAACTCTTGATCGGCTTTCAACTTTAATAGAGGACTAAAAGACTTAATCTTACCAGACAGATTGGATATAAATCTTCTAATGAAATTAATCTTGCCGATCAAGACTGCAACTCAGTCTTGTTGGTGGGAGCAACCACCTTGTTAATTGCATCAATAGACTTTCTGCCGATTTCAATGCCTCTCTGATGCACCATGAAACCCAGAAACTGCCCTGCCGATACGCCAAATGCACACTTGTTAGGATTCATCTTTAACCCATGCTCCCTGGTACACTCCAATATTTTCCGCAAATCGGCAAGATGCTTTCTGAAGTCTCCAGACTTAACCACCACGTCATCAATGTAAATTTCAACTATTGTACCGATGTACTTATGAAAGATAAAATTCATCGCCCTCTGATAAGTAGCACCGGCATTTTTCAAGCCAAAAGTCATGACCACCCACTCAAACAAGCCAACGTGACCTGGACATCGGAAAGCAGTCTTGGATATGTCTTCTTCAGCCATGAATATTTGATTATACCCAGCATTACCATCCATGAATCTAATAATCTGATGTCCAGCAGCAGCGTCGATCAGCAGATCGGCAACGGGCATCGGGTAGCCATCCATCGGCGTAGCCTTGTTAAGGTTCCTGAAATCAATGCACACACGAAGTCTTCCATTCTTTTTATACACAGGAACCACATTAGAAATCCAATCGGCATATCGGCATTGCCGAATAAATCCAGTTTCGATCAACTTGGTAATCTCAGCCTTAATATCGGGTAAGATAGTAGGATTGCATCGGCGTGCCGGCTGCCGATGTGGCTGGAAACCAGACTTGATGGGTAACCGATGTTCAACTATCGATCGGTCTAAACCAGGCATCTCTGTATAATCCCAAGCAAAACAATCTTTATTCTCTTTCAATAAATCGGATAACTGCTGCTTACATTGAGAATCTAACTTAGCACTAATAAAAGTAGGCCTAGGTTTACTACCATCGCCGATGTCGATCTCGAGCAAGTCATTGGCAGACGTAAAGCCCTGCCCCAATTTTCCATCATCGGCGAACTGATCCATTAAGACTCCTCCTCAGGACCGACTGCTTGGATCAGCTTGATGCGGTAATCGGCAACTTTGAGGAACTCTTTATCCCAGGCTTCGCCAGATATGCACCTGGTCTGCTCATAAGTGTCCAACTCTGCCGATGCAATAGTAGATGGGGCTTCGCCGCGGACGACCTCAATTCTATCTCCGATCCACTGTACCAGGCTCTGATGCATAGTAGAAGGGATACAACAATTGGCGTGGATCCAATCCCTTTCGAGGAGCAAGTTGTAAGTACCTTTGCCGCTGATCACAAAGAACGTTGTCGGTAAGGTCTTACTGCCGATGGTTAAGTCAACACATACGGCTCCCATGGCGGTCGACACATTGCCTTCGAAGTCCTTGAGCTTCATGTTGGTCTCAACTAAGTCCTGGTCACCTTTGCCAAGCTTTCTGAACACGACATAGGGCATTATATTGATCGACGCGCTGCCATCCACCAGCATCTTGGTCATCGGCTGACCGTCCACTTTGCCCTTAACAAACAGAGCCCTTAAGTGCTGCCTCTCATCTTCGGCAGGCTTTTCAAAGATAGCCGCCATCGGATCCAGCACCAATTGTGCCATATCGGCAGCCTCTTCATCATCGCTAACGGGCGCCATGAACTCCATCGGCAACATGACCACCATGTTTATATCTGCCGATGGGCCCCTGTCCTTACGCTTCGGCCTCCATTGCTTCTTTCCCGAGGGTTCTGCACTGTCATACAGGTCGTCGCGGCGCTGGCGCTGAATCCTCCTCTTCTGGGTCTTAGTCAAACCCTTAGGGCACCATGGAGGAAGCTTGGTCTTCCAGACGGGTTGGTGCTGCTTCTCACCGCTTACATCGGCACTTCTTCCGATGTTGGGATCTCTGGAGAATATCTCTTTGTCGGGCACTTTAGCATTGGCCATCTCCTCCAGCTCCCCCTGATCAACACGCCTGCCAAGCCGATCATGGGCACTGAGCTTGCCTCCCAGTCGGTCATGTGCCGATCTGTTCTCTCTGAGCGGTCTGGCGTACCTGGGTGCCTGATCATCAAAACAAGGTCTCTTACCTGACCGATCGGCTATGTAGTACCCATTGCATTCTGGACAGTTATCGGCAGTGGGCACCTTGATGCCTTCCTCCCAGCAATGAACGAAGAAGGGACACCTCCAGTGGTCCTTATGTCGAAGCCATTCCCGATGCTCTTCTTCTTCTTGCCGATACTGTTCCTCACGTGATTGCCGATGATATCGCCTTGACTGTTTGTGAGTGACCACCACCCCAGGAGCCCTGTTGGTGCTGTTACCCTCATCGGCAACCTCCTTGCCCTTTCTGCCATCGGCAAACCTCTTTGCATCGTGCTCAGGAACTTGATAGTTAGGGTCTACCAATGAGTTCTTTCCGGTAGCTTCCGATGTCAGCACTCTGGTTTTTTTGCTGATCTCTACCATATTGCTTGGGAACGGGTGCTGATCTATCTTCATCGGTTTCTGGACTTTAGAGTTTTCAAACTTGATACGCCCAGACTCGATCTATGACTGCAACTGCTGTGTGAATACTTTGCAGTCATTGGTACTGTGTGAGGTTGCATTATGCCACTTGCAGTACCTAATCTTCTTGAGCTCTTCAGCCGATGGGATTACTTGATTGGGCGCCAACTTGATTCGCCCCTCTTGCAGCAATAAGTCAAACATCCTATCGGCCTTGGTGATGTCGAAGGTCAACCTCTCAGTTTCCTTTTGGCCGAACGGACAAGACACAGGCTTCTTATCCTTCACCCATTCGGCCGCATCGACATTCAGCTCTTCATCCGATCCGGAATCTTCTTCTTTCCCGATGAAGGTCACCTTCTTGTTCCACGTCTTCCTGGGCTCAGAGGCTTTGATATCCTGATCGGCAATCCTCTGCACCAGGTGACTTAGGCTCTCAAACTCTTGGGACGCATACTTGTCCTTGATGTGCGACAGTAACCCATTCGGGGGCATACCGTATCCCCACCAGTTAGCGGGGGCTGGTCCTGAAGTTGCCGACGCAGCTGGATCTGCGTTGAGCTTGGTAATATCGCCAGCGTTCGGTCTTGGTGACATAGCCACATCGGCAGACGGTTCCACAGGGGTGGAAGACGCTATTGGGGCCGCCGATGGGCTTGTAGATGCCAATCCAGGCTGATGATACGCTGGACCGACATACCGCGGTGAATGTCCTTCTTTGAATGTTTGCGCGACGGCATTGTACACAGTATTGGACAACACGCTGGAGTGGTTGATCAATGCTTGATTTATAGCAGTATTAACCATCTCCTGTAGCTTACCAGGGTTGGCATCGTACGTGACCTGCCGTGGCAACGGCGGATCTTGCTTCTGAATTGCTTCGCCACTCCTGCTGAGGCTGAAGGATTTGAGATACAGCTGCCTATACTCCTCCATAGCCCGCTCCATGGCCTGCTTCTGATCATCTTTCAGATCGGCCTCAGACACTTCAATGACATTCCTCTGGTTGACATCGGCGTGATCACCCATGCCGAATGTGTAGATCTGTATAATCGGGTCCCACCGAGCGTGCCAAAAGAGGTGTTGACACAAAAAGCGTCAGATCTGTGAACACCTTGGGCTATTACCCAAAGCTCGGTATTCCGGAGGCGTGCTAGTCGATTTGACCAATCAATCGACAAGGATGATAACTAGAACAAACTGAACGAGACGACAGCGATGCGCCCGGACGTCAAGGCTCAGGTTGATCAAGGATAACTAGAGCAGAGCTGAACGAGGAAAACAACGATGCGCCCGGACTGCCAAAGCTCAGAGGTACTCCCACGCGGAACTAGCAAGGATTTGACGGAGATCAGGATGATGCAGCCCGTCGAAAGCTTGAAGAACTCGTTGATAGCTATAACTAATGCATAAAAAAGGGTAAATTGCGATAAAAGGTAGAATAAGATAAAATTGGTTTGTTTTTGAATTGGATTGTATATATTCCATAGCCCTCGGGCACATATTTATACTCCCGCATGGAGAGTTGTACAAAGACACGACATATATCCTTCCTAAAACAAACTCCTACTTTAAAGGAAACTGACTCACGCAGGAGCCGGATAACAATATTTATTTTCTAAACAAACACACCTATTTTAAAGGAAAATAAACGACACATGCAAGAGTCGGACTCAAACTACTATAATAATACTGGTTCAAAACACCAGTTTCCTTATACTTCTTTTCGATGGAAACTTTCCATCGGCAGACCCCTTCAATCCGCACCTTCCTTCTTTGGCCACTTGTAATCCTTTGCTGCCGCTAAGTGCTAAGTCACGCCCATCGGCATCGGCAACGTTTTCCCGATCGACAATCGGCAACATTTCTTCATCGGCAATCGGCAACCACCCTCTATCGGCAATCAGCAATGAGCCCTTATCGGCAATCGGCAACCATCTTCCATCGGCAATCGGCAACGAGCCCTTATCAGCAATCAACAACCATCCTCCATCGGTAATCGGCAAGCCATCGGCAATGACTTTTCATCGGCAATCAGTTTCAGTAAGACTTCACCAATCAATTTGTCGGCAAAGCTCATCAGCTTACATCGGCAACGCACTTGGTCTTCCCGCAGCACTCTCCTATCGGCAACATCGGCTCAAAAATTCTCCCGATGCCGATGGAGAACGGCCACTAACCAGTCAAGCTTCGGCCCATTTGACACGTGTCAAAAAACGGTGTCAACAAGCATATTCCTAGGTTGCATAACGAAGAGGCCAATCCGTTAGCACAGAATGCTTCAGGATATCTGCCGATTCAAGAGGTCATGACATCGGTAATGGTTGCCGATGACTGGAGAAAAGAAATTGCCGATTATTTAAGAGATCCATCTAAGAAAGCTGAGAGGCGTTTAAGGTTCCAAGCTACCAAGTATGTGCTCCTTGACAATGAATTTTATTATCGGACGATTGATGGAGTTCTGCTCAGATGCCTTGGTAAAGAAGAATCAAAAGAGTTGATGGGTGAAATCCATGAGGGTGTGTGTGGAGCACATCAATCGGCATTCAAGATGAAGTGGATGATTAGGCGAAATGAATATTATTGGCCGACAATTCTTAAAGATTGCTTCAATTATTTCAAGGGGTGCCAGGATTGTCAGAAGTTTGATAATGTCCAGAAGGCGCCTGCATCGGCAATGAATCCTATAATCAAGCCTTCGCCATTTAGAGGATGGGCTATTGATCTCATCAGTCAAATTTATCCACCATCGAGTAAAGGGCATAAGTTTATACTCGTTGCTACCGATTACTTCACGAAGTGGGTTGAAGCAATTCCTTTGAAGAAGGTAACATCGGCAAACATGGTAGATTTTGTAAAAGAGCACATTATTTACCGATTCGGTATTCCTCAAACTATTACTACCGATCAAGGAACCATGTTCACATCGGGAGAGTTTGATGAATTTGCTGCTAGTATGGGGTTCAAGGTATTAAACTCTTCTCCTTATTATGCTCAAGCTAATGGTCAGGCTGAAGCAACTAATAAAGGAGTTATTAAGCTTATCAAACGCAAGATTGAAGAAAACCCTAGAAGGTGGCATGTGGTGTTAAGTGAAGCCTTATGGTCGTATCGGATGGCGTGCCACGGTGCAATCAAAATTTCGCTGTATCAGTTGGTCTATGGACATGATGCTGTCCTGCCTTAGGAAACTAAAACTGGTTCTAGGCGATTATTTTCACAAGATCAATTGACAGCCGATGAATATTATATTCTTATGAAGGATGAGTTAGAAGACTTAGCAAGTCATCGGTTGAGGGCTTTGATTAGTATTGAAGAAAATAAGAAAAGGGTTGCCAGATGGTATGACAAAAAGGTCAAGGTGAAAACGTTTGCCGATGGTGATCTAGTGTGGAAATTGATTTTACCGATTGGGACTAAGGATTCTAAGTTTGGAAAGTGGTCTCCTAATTGGGAGGGTCCGTTTCGGATAAATCAATCTGTTCCTGGCAATGCCTATATTTTGGAAACTCTCGAAGGAGTTGCATTCGCTAGAGCGGTCAACGGTAAATACTTGAAAAAATATTACCCTAGTATTTGGGTAGATGCATAAAATGCTCAGTTGAGTGCTGATGGAAAGAAAAGTTATATAAGCATCAGTAAAAGTTGTACTGACATTACATTATAGAGCAAAATCAAGTATCAATGTTACATTTGCCGATACGATGAATTGTAATAAATTACAATAAGGATTGGATGGCTGATATCGCACGTAGGCGAATTTGCTCAATTTCCTCCATCTCCTTGGCATCGGCGTCGGTAGACCCTTCGACTGGCTTGATCTTCTTCTTCAACAAGATGACTTGTCGGGCGTTTTTGTCTCTTTCTTGTCGCAGAGCCTTGATGGTATCGGGCAGTTGAGCTTTCTTTTGATTGGCTGTGTTCAGGGCTTCTTCAACCCTTTTCAATTCAGTCAGCAGCTCTTCTTTCCTTACCAATAACTGAGTGATTTCTTGCTCGAGATTGGTGCCGGAGGCTTCTGCTTGGCCGATGCTCTTGTGCTTCTCGTCGGCAATTTGTTTGAACTTGAGCATCTCTTCCTCAGTCTTGGATCGAGCAGTCCTATCGGCTATGCGACGGGAAAGTCTTTGATATCGGAGTTGCTTGCTTTCAAGGAATGCTGCCTGGAAGAGTATTTCCTCTGTATCGGCAGATAAGTGGCCTTGGATGTCTTTGAAGGCTATCTTTGCTGCGGTGGAGTCTTGAACAAGATTGGGTGTATCTTGTTGCAGTAGAGATAGTAACGTTTCCAGCTTGACTTTGACTTCTGCCGATAAAGTTGGAGCAGAGCTTTCTTCGTCCTCGTCCTCATCGGGAATGTTAATGGCGAAGGAGAACAAGCTGTCTGTTGGAGCAGGTCCTTCTTGGTTTTCGTCCTCGTCCTGGAGGTTGACGCCGAAGGAAAACAAGCTGTCTGGTGAGTCTTGGGCCTGAAAAAGAAGAAGTTAAGATGTGCCGATCATAAGGTTATACTGCAAATTTTTAGGTAACCACTTACCATCTTGAAGCGGATTTATTGCCTGGGACTTGGCATGTCGGCTGGTACAACCTCATCCTGGAGATCGGCAGCAGTTGCCGATGAACAAGCTTCTGTTAGAGGAGCGGTTGACGCCGTTGGTGCTGTTGCTGGCGCTGTTTCTGCTGCAGTGGGTGGCTCCTGTGGTGGTGATGTCGTCCTCTGGTCAGGATTTTCATCTGGTGCCAATACCGATGTTGCAGCTAGTTCCTGCGGCAGTGACATTGTTTCGTGGATCGGAGTTTCGTCTGCTGGCTATTCAGGAGCAGATGCCGATGGCAGTTCTTCTGTTGGTGTATCGACAGGAGTTGGTGACGCCGTTGGTGTGGCTAGCCTCAGGCGCTTCTTTTTTGGGGCAGCAGTTGGTGAACCGGCCCGTTTTTGTTGCAAAGCCTGTGGGGCATCGGCAGCAGGAGTTGGAGAAGCTTGTATGTTTGCAGCAGCTGCCGATGACTTCGCCATCTGAAAGATATTTGGTACAAGTTAGATAAAGCAAAATTTGCTGATGAGCAGGATGTAATCGGTATAAGTAAAGGTTGAGTTTACTGCAAAAGCCCGTGCTAAGATGGCCGCAACTACCGATGGAGTAGTAGGCGTCGGCTTGGGCTTGAGAGTAACCTTAGGTACCTTCTGAGGGGTGAAGGCAGCCAGTGTGGGGGCATTATTGCTCGGAGATTGAAAGGTTTGCCACTCCTGCTCATTTTAGGGATTGGATCGTCAACCTGTTAAGCATAAGAAGGTCAGATGCCAATGATAGGAATAAAGTAATGAGGAATGCATCGGGATTAAAAACTTACTGCATCATCGGGAATGACGTGATTGGTGTCAATCATATGCCGATAGTAGTGTGATGACTTGGCAAATAGTTGATATCTCCATTCTTGCCACCAGAATTTGTATTCCTCCGTGATGAAGGATGTTGGTGCCCAGGAGGATAAGTCAATATCTGAAGTATCGGCATTTGGGGGGAGATTGACGACCTTGTTCCAGTCTACAGCACTGGAGATGATTTGCCTTGGTTTTATCACCTTGGCATAGCAGAGCTTGATCAGCAGTTGGCCGAATGTCAGTTGTCTTGCTGCTGCCGCTGGGTAATAAAACTCGAAGGATGGAGGAGCATTCTTCCCAGTTCCGAAAATGTTAACTGGAATAGCTCGGGGAACAATGCTGACCTTCATGATCACCTCATTCTGAGGCACGTTCCAATCGGTGAGGTTGAATAGCAAGGGGAATCGGTTGTCCTCATCAATATATGGCCACCAGAGCCGTTCTGAAGCAGGGATTCCATTATAAAATTTCTGAAAAAATCTGCCAAACTGGTCTACATCGGCATCAGTTCCTGGCAGTACTATGATGGCTTCTCCAAAGTTGAGTGGAGGACGAGTTGCCGATTCATCATCATTGAATATATAATTTTCCGATATGTCCCTTGGAAATTGTTGGGCGAACAAGTCAAACTGAAGGACTTTGTACATGTGTGCGTTCAGCCACATGTTTATGAACCACCAGGGACCCCCGAGGTTGCCGGTGGACTCGCCTAGCAGTAACTTCTTGGACACTTGGTGTAAGAGGCGGTATACCGATCCAAGAAGATATTGGCCGAGAGGGAGTCTTGTTCCATCGGCTAGGAGTTCTGCTGCTGGGAGGTACATTGTGGTCGGTCCGACTGCTTTACCATAGAAGATGAACTTCTCCAGCCACATATTCAGAAAGATAGCATGCTCTCTTTGTCCTACCGATCCAATTTTTTGGTAGTCCTGGATGTAATCGGTCCAGCCGCCGATATAACGAGTGTTCACCTTATACTCGGCCTTCCTATTAAACAGAGTGAAGGTATCGGCAGAGGAGACATCGAGACCGGTCATCATATGCACATCGGCAAGGGTAGGAGTGGCTGGTCCATGTCTGAATAAGAAGGCATTCATGGTGTCGGACCAGAAGTAAGAAGCTACTATCATCATGTTCTCGTTCTTCTCCATATCGGCAATGGAGAGCCTGATGCACTGGTCTAGGTTACGCTCTGACCAATAAACCTGCTGCGTTCTAATTACCCTGAGGTACCAGTTCTTCCACCCCTTGGTATATTTAGACCATGAACGGAAAGCATCCTTCCATAAACCTAGGCTAAAACATTCGGATCTGAAGGGAATACGGTTGGTTTCCGCGTTGATCAGATAACTAGGATTAGGATTTCCCATTGGGCCTAGGCAGTTGAAGTTGGACTGCTCAAGGGGGATTACTACTTTGTTGTACAGTTCCTAGGTTTCGAAAAGAAGAGGAAGGATCAAAGAAAGAAAGGGGAAAAGATTGCGAAGTTCATACGGAAGGAAAACTTGCAGAAAGTAAAATAAGGAGGAAATGGATTTACCTTGGGGATGTCGACATGGATCACCATTGGAGTTGGAAGAGTTCTTGCGGCTCGTACTCTGCTTGAGGAATGAACTATTGCTTGGGCTCGCAAGATTGTTCTTTGGAGTCGTCGCCGAGGTTGAAGACGCCGAGGTTGAAGACGGAGGCAGGTGAAAAGTGAAAGAAGGCCCAGGGTAAAAAGTAAGTTGGATCGTGGTAACTTTTATAGACCTAGGTCAGGGGTATTTTGGAATTTATGCTCGTACTGTACAGGAATATGGAGAGACCTGCGGTGGATGTGTGCGATAATCAAGGAGATATGATTAGATTTGCAACTGTTTGCGCTATAGTCAAGGAATTTTATTAATAAATTCCAGTTCTGTGCGCGGGGAACGAGGAAGTTGTGCAGTTATCTCGGAAAGAACGGCTACAATAGAGAGAATTTCGGCGCGTAAAATATTATACACTCCAAAATTGGGGGGCATGTGTTGACACCGTTTTTCGGCACGTGTCAAATGAGCTAAGACTTGCGTGGATCGGTGGCCATTTTCTATCGGAATCAGGAAGTCATCGGTAAAATTTACCGATGGGAGTGCGCTGTAAGAAGGGTAAGTTTGTTGCCGATGAAAGCTAGATGATCTCTTATGAAATGGTGTCTCACATCTATGTGCATGGTTCTAGAGTGTTGGATGTGATTGCTTGTAAGCTTCACCGCACTTTCATTATCACATAGCAAGGGAACCTTCTTGAACTTGATTCCATAATCATTCAAGGTGGCTTTCATCCATAATAGTTATGTACAACAACTCCCCACACTAATGTATTCGGCTTCGGCGGTAGAGAGTGCCACACTATTTTGTTTCTTGGATGACCATGAGACTAGTGATCTTCCCAATAATTGACATGTTCCACTAGTGCTCTTTCTATCAACCTTGCATCCCGCATAATCGGAGTCTGAATATCCAACTAGTTCAAATCTTGACCCCTTGGGAAACCATAATCCAACATCTTGTGTATGCTTTAGATATCTCAATATTCTCTTTGTGGCCTTCACATGACTCTCTCTAGGAGATGCTTGGAATCTTGCACACATGCATACACTAAACATGACATCCGGTCTTGATGCGGTCACATAGAGTAAACTTCCAATCATTGACCGATAGAGTGTTTGATCCACCATCATGCCACTTGTATCATTGTATAAGTGTCCATTAGTCCCCATGGGAGTACTAATGCCTTTAGCCTCTTCTAATCCAAACTTCTTCATCATGTCCTTGATGTACTTGCCTTGACTCACAAATGTGTCATTCTTCATTTGCTTGATTTGAAGTCCAAGGAAGTAACTAAGTTCACCAATCATGGACATCTCAAATTCATTTGCCATCATTTCACCAAACTCTTCACAAAATTCTTGATTTGTAGATCCAAAGATAATGTCATCCACATAGATTTGCAAGACAAACAAGTCACTTCCAATCTTCTTTGTGAATAGGGTGGTGTCAACCAATCCAATCTTGAATCCCTTAGAGATGAGAAAGCTTCTCAACCTCTCATACCATGCTCTAGGTGCTTGCTTCAATCCATAGAGAGCCTTCTTGAGCTTGTAAACATGATCGGGCTTCTTTGTATCTTCAAATCCGGGTGGTTTCTCAACATATACCTCCTCATTGATATACCCATTCAAGAATGCACTCTTGACATCCATTTGGTATAACTTGATGTTATGTGCACAAGCATAGGCCAATAGAATCATTATTGCCTCTAATCTTGCCACCGGAGCATATGTTTCCCCAAAGTCAAGACCCTCTACTTGAGTGTACCCTTGTGCTACTAGTCTTGCTTTGTTTCTCACCACTATTCCATCTTGATCTTGGTTGTTTTTGAACACCCATTTGGTTCCAATCACATTATGAGTCTTTGGTCTATCCACTAGTTCCCAAACTTGATTTCTTGTGAAGTTGTTAAGTTCTTCATGCATAGCATTTATCCAATCCACATCCTTCAAAGCTTCATCAATCTTGGTTGGCTCAAATGATGAGACAAAAGAATAATGCTCACAAAATGAAGCCAATCTTGATCTTGTTTGAACACCACTTTGAATGCCTCCAATAACTTGGTCTAGAGGATGATCTCTTGCAATGTTGGTTGGTTGGAGCACTTGCATGTGGGAATCTTGAGCAATCAGTTGAGATGATGGACTAGCTTGATTTTGTTTTTTAACTTGAGCTTCACTAGAACTTGCTTGATCTTGAGTTGTAAAGCCACTAGATTCTTCTTGTAAGGGAATGGTCACTTGATATTCATCTTCATCTTGCACTTATCTTGGTCTAATGTCACCAATATCCATATCTTTCATTGCATTGACCAACTTGTCACCTCTCACATCATCCAAGTTTTCTTGTTCATCTTGAGAGCCCTGTGTTTCATCAAATTCTACATCATGCACTTCCTCAAGAATTCCACTAGATAAGTTCCACACTCTATAAGCCTTGCTTGATGTAGAGTACCCAAGTAGAAATCCCTCATCACATTTCTTCTCAAACTTGCTTAGCCTTGTTCCTTTCTTCAATATATAGCATTTGCACCCATATACCCGAAAGTAAGCAATGTTTGGCTTTCTTCCATTCAATAGCTCATATGGAGTCCTCTCAAGCATTCCATGACAATAGAGATGGTTGCTAGAGTAGCAAGCCGTGTTGATAGCTTCGGCCCAAAAGGAATGACTAACATTGTATTCACTTAGCATTGATCTTGCCATGTCAATCAAAGTTCTATTCTTTCATTCAACTATCCCATTGGATTGAGGAGTGTACTTTGGAGAGAATTAATGGTTGATCCCAAAGTCATCACAAAGTTCATCAACTCTTGTGTTCTTGAACTCACTCCCATTGTCACTTCTAACTCTCTTGATAGTTGTTTCAAACTCATTTTGGCACCTCTTGACAAATGACTTGAAGATATCAAATGTGTCACTCTTTTCACTCAAGAAGAATACCCATATGTATCTTGTGAAGTCATCAACTATCACAAATCCATACTTGTTTCCACCAATTCTTGCATAAGTAGTTGGCCCAAAGAGATCCATGTGCAATAACTCAAAAGCCTTGCTTGTACTCATGATGTTCTTCTTTGGATGAGTGTTGCCAACTTCCTTTCCGGCTTGACATGCACTACATAGCTTGTCCTTCTCAAAAGATACATCTTTCAAGCCTCTCACAAGATCATGCTTGACTAGCTTGTTTAATTGCTTCATGCCAACATGTCCTAGCTTCTATGCCATAGCCAACCCATGCTTGATTTGGTGATGAGACATGTTGAGAGTTGAGTCTCACTAGCATTGAAATCCACAAGATAAAGGTTCTCATACTAAAATCCCATGAAGATCATGTTTGACCCATCCACACTTATGATTTCCACATCCTCCATTCCAAACATGCACTTGAAACTGAGATCACATAATTGAGCCACCCACAATAAGTTGAACTCAAACCTTTCAACTAGAAGCACATTGCTAATGCTTAGATCATTGGAGATAGCAATATTTCCAAGCCCTTTCACCTTGCCTTTGCCATTGTCACCAAATGTGATACTATCAAATCCATGATCACTATCTTGGTTGATTGAGTTGAACATTCTTCCATCTCCGGTCATGTGTTGAGTGCACCCACTATCAAGCACCCAATGCCTCCCTCCGGCTTTGTAATTGACCTACAAGATAGACCAATTCTTTTTAGGTACCCAAACTTGCTTGGGTCCTCCAAGGTTAGTTACCAAGGATTTTGGTACCCAAATGGACTTCTTGGAAGCCACCCATGGTGCACCAACAAACTTGGCATGAACACCATTTGTACCCTTGGAAAGAACATATAATGAATCAACTCTAATAGAGGATATATCTTGCTTGGTCTTCTTGTTCTTGCATGATTGCTCATTGTGACCAACTTGCTTGCAACTCTTGCAATAGCTACCGGTGTTCTTCACAAAACGAGTCTTGTGAGGAACAAAAGTGGCCTTGCCTTTCTTGGGGTATAGCCCAATCCCTCTTTATAGAGAGAAGCTCTTTGGCTACCCAAGCACATAAGCAACTGGTCCTCACCTCCATAAGCCTTAGCTAAGGAGTGATTGAGCTTTGTAACCTCCTTCTTGAGGGTTTCATTTTCAACCATTAGTGAGGCGTCACAAGTGAAACCATCACTAGTAGATGAAGTAGAAGTGGTAGTGCTACAAGAGGGGTTAGTGGGAGCAACAATGATAGGAGCATAAAATGATCCATCAAGAATATCACAAGTAACTCCCATGTCACATGTTTGAACAATCTCTTTCTTACTTTGATCTAAGAGAGAGGAATGATCTCTTTCAAGCTTGGTGTGAGACTTCACTAGCTTCTCATGGGCTTCCATTAGCCTCTCATGAGATGCTATGACCTCATCAAGGTTTTGCTCAAGAGCCACATTGGTCTTGCGCAATTCCTTGCATTCCTTCCTCTTCTTATCAATGTATTCCTTAGCTTGTTCAAGCATGTAAATGAGTTCCTCCCTTGAGGGCTCCTCACTATCACTATCGCTCTCCACTCTCACTCTCACTCTCATCATGAGAAAGTACCTTAGTGGACTTAGCCATGAAGCATGATGATGGAGTGTCAAATAGAGAGATCTTGTCCCTCATTGCAATGCTTTCAAAAGCCTTCTTCTTAGTAGTGGTCTTCTTTTCATTGTCTTCATCTTCACCACAAGAAGAGTCACTATCCCAAGTCACTATGTGAGAATACCCCTTCTTCTTCGTCTTGTCAAAGGTGGGCATCTTCTCTTTCTTGTCTCTCTTCTTGTGATCATCATCATCTTTGTCACTATTCTATGGACAATGAGCAATGAGATGATCAAAGGTTCCACACTTGAAGCACTTCCTAGGCTCATCAAAGTTCTTGGAAGATGGTCTCTTCCTTCTTGCATGATAGCCCTTCTTCTTCATGAATCTTCCAAATTTTCTCACAAATAGAGCCATTTCTTCTTCATCAACCTCACTAGTACTTGAGTCTTCATCCTCACTTGATTCTTCCATTTTGGCTTTGCCCTTGCTCTTGTGATATGAAGTAGCTTTGAAAGCTAAGCTCTTCTTCTTCTCATCCTTCTTTTCTTCTTTCTTGACATCTTCTTCCTTGTTGTTCCGGTAAGCATCTTGTGTCATTACATCTCCCAAGACTTGGTTAGGAGTCACGGTGTCCAATCCACCTCTCACAATCAAAGTCACAAGAGTCTCAAACCGAGATGGAAGACTTCTCAAGAACTTGTGAGAGAAGTCCTTGTCCTCAACCTTCTCACCAAGAGCCGTGAGATCATTGACTAGCACTTGTAGCCTATGGAACATCTTCGGCACATTTTCATCATCCTTCATCTAGAAGCTTGCAAACTTTTCTTTGAGGATGTATGCCTTTGCACTCTTGACGGCTTGGGTGCCTTCAAATGATTCTTCTAGCTTCTTCCAAGCCTCATGAGCACTCTCAAGATTCTTGATTTTCTCAAATACTTTTTCATCAAGTGCCTCATGAATAGCACTTAGAGCAATGTCATTGTGTTGCAACTTTTCTTCCTCTTGTGGAGTTGGAGCCTGCACATTCACAACCTCAAATTTCTTGTCCACCACTAGCCAAACTTTCCGGCTAATTGACTTGATATGAGCGGTCATCTTGACTTTCCAATATCCATAGTTTGAGCCATCAAACTTGGGTGGTTTCTTCATGTTGTTGATATCAGCCATCTTCACACCGTAGGTTCTTAAGCCGTAAATCAACGGTGTACTAGCTTTGATACCACTTGGAATGTCCTAAGTCATGGCTAGAGGGGGGGTGAATAGCCTAAATCGAAAACTAAAAACAAAACTCAACAACAAGTTAGATAGCAATGAAGCGAAGCTTGACTTGCTCTAGCCTACTAGGGGATGCAAAGCCACCTAACCACAATTTCTATCCTAATAAGCTCTAGGATCACTCAATGCCTACTCAAATCTAGTAGCCCTCTAGGCACAACCTAATATACTAGGACAAGTATGAATAAGGTAATGCAAAGATGGGAAACAAGATTATACCACCGAGGAGAGGAGTGGATGAGCGAATCAAGTGATCACCAAGAAAACCAATCAATCACAATGGAGACAACAAGGTTGACACTTGATTTTCTTTCGAGGTTCACTAGTTTGACTACTAGCTAGTCCCCGTTGTGGCAAGACACTCACTTGGAGGTTCACGCGTTACTTGGCATCACACGCCAAACCCGTCACCGGGTGCCGCACAACCAACACAAGATGAGGCTATTGAACCACCACGAGCAATCCACTAGAGTTACCTTTGCGATCTCCCGTGGGGAAGGCACAAGAACCCCTCACAATCAACTTGTAGTCGACAAAGCACAATCACCAAGCTTCTCGATCTACCACCGCTGCTCCAAACCCTCTAGGTGATGGCAATCACCAAGAGTAACAAGAAATCCGCAGCGAGAACGCCTCCCAAGAGCCACTAGATGCAACTATATGCGAAATGCACTTGGATCACTCAATCTCTTTTGGGTTTACACTAACCAAGCATGGAAATGAGTGGGAGGGAGTTTGTTCAGCTCAAAGGAGTCTCAAGATGTTCAAATGTGCGAGAGAGATCACCCTAAGCTGACCACCACATATTTATAACTCCCCTCAAAGTCTTCTAGCCGTTACCCTGTTAAGTTGGCGACGGACGCTCTTCACGGGGGCGACGGACGCTCCGTCGCCAACGTCTGACGCCTTGTCAGAACTAGCCGTTGGGCTGAAGCACAGGCGACGGACGCTCCGTTGCTAGCGCCCGACGCCTTGACCTCCAGCGTCCGGCGCTTCTCTTCGCACTGCCTGTCTACGTAGTCCTCTGGAAGCCCGACGGACGCTCTGAAGTTTCACGACGGACGCTGCGCCTCAGCGTCCGACGCAAACTCATTGCTCTCGGGTTTCTGAGAAAATTCCAGGAAATATTTCCGAACACTCCGAGTCAAAGTCACCAGCGTCCGACGCCATCATCCGTCGCGCCGGACAGCGTCCGACGCCCTCAGTTGCAGCGTTCGACGCCCTTTTCTCTTCTCTGATTCTTCCACCTTTGCTCCAAAGTTGCCAAGCACTTAGTACCTCTTTAGAGAACACTTCTTGGCATGTTTTACTTGTCAATTAACAAGGAGAAAGTCACTAGGTCCTAAATGCACATGCAATATAGATAACACCTAGTGGCACTTGACAAACCGCAATCACTTTTGAATTTCCCCTCTTAATAGTACGGTTGTCTAACCTAAATGTGATCACACCCACTTGGTGTCTTGACCACTAAAAAGAAAAGCCCTAACAGATACCTTTGCCTTGAATAGCTTAGGGTCTTTGCACCATTTAGCTTCTTTGCTTGCTCCAACACTTGTCATCATCATCTACATATGTACTAAGCCTACTCAAGCACTTAGAGCTAGGTTAGTACCTTAGGTTTCATCAATTATCCAAAACACTAGAGATCTCTCACACCTCCAATGGTCCGACGCCTCCTAGGCTGAACTGGTCCGAAGCTTCTTTCTCCCCCTTCTTCACCTCTTTTCACTAAGCCTCTTTGAAGGGGTTTTGCTCCTACCATCTCAAGGGTTGTTTGTAGGGTCTCTAGGACAGGTTGTGACAAATGTGCATACACCGACATTCCCAAACTCATCCACTCGGCGCTCGCGCAATCCCTAGGCCTCACTGCTCCACGTGCTGGCCTCAACGTGATGGTGGCTAATGGCGACCGGGTGCACAGGCCAGGTGTCTGTCTCGCGAGCCCGGTCACCATCAGCAACGAGGCGTTCTCCATCGACTACGTCGTGCTCGACTTCGGCGGCTTCGACCTAGTCCTCGGCGTGCAGTGGCTGCGGACACTCGATCCCATTGTCTGGGACTTCGGTGCCCTTGCCATGTCCTTCTGGTACAATGGCCGCTCCCATCATTGGACTGGTGTGTGCAGCTGGGTCTTGACCGCTTGCGCCATCGCTGATCCCGTATCGTCCTGGAGGAGCTGCTACAGTCTTACCAGGATATCTTCGAGGTGCCATGTGGCCTACCACCACCACGGCACCATGACCACCTGATTCACCTCCTACCAAGCGCGCCGCTAGTGGCGGTGCGTCCATATCAGTACCTGCAACTCCTTAAGGATGAGATCGAGCGGTAGTGCGAGGATATGCTAGCCTAGGGGATCATTCGGGAGTCGACATCACCATTTTCCTCCCCGGTGCTCCTGGTCCGCAAGAATGACGATAGTTGGCGCTTCTGCGTCGACTACCATGCCCTCAATGATGCCACCGTCAAGGACAAGTTCCCAAACCCGGTGGTCGACAAGCTCTTGGACCAATTAAAGGGTGCCCGCTTCTTCACTAAGATCGATCTGCGCAGCGGGTACCACCAAGTATGGATGCACCCGGATGAAGTCCCCAAGACCGCCTTCCGGACGCATCGGGAGCACTTCGAGTTCCTCATGCTACAGTCTTACCAGGATATCTTCGAGGTGCCATGTGGCCTACCACCACCACGACACCATGACCACCTGATTCACCTCCTACCAAGCGCGCCGCTAGTGGCGGTGCGTCCATATCAGTACCTGCAACTCCTTAAGGATGAGATCGAGCGGTAGTGCGAGGATATGCTAGCCTAGGGGATCATTCGGGAGTCGACATCACCATTTTCCTCCCCGGTGCTCCTGGTCCGCAAGAATGACGATAGTTGGCGCTTCTGCGTCGACTACCATGCCCTCAATGATGCCACCGTCAAGGACAAGTTCCCAAACCCGGTGGTCGACAAGCTCTTGGACCAATTAAAGGGTGCCCGCTTCTTCACTAAGATCGATCTGCGCAGCGGGTACCACCAAGTATGGATGCACCCGGATGAAGTCCCCAAGACCGCCTTCCGGACACATCGGGAGCACTTCGAGTTCCTCATCATGTCTTTTGGCCTCACTAATACGCCGGCAACGTTTCAGGCCCTCATGAATGGTGTGCTCAAATCATCCGCCGCTTTGTTCTGGTTTTTTTATGATATTCCAATCTATAGCCACTCGTGGACTGAACACTTACAACATGTCAAGGCTGTGTTGCAGCAGATGCGCGACCATCGTCTCTTCGCCAAGCGCTCCAAATGTTCCTTCGGTGAGCCATCCGTGGCCTACCTCGGTCACATTATTACAGACGAGGGGGTCGCCATCGATGCTGACAAAGTTGCTGCAATGGAGGCATGGCCAACACCCCGCTCGGTACGGGTGCTTCATGGCTTCCTCGTCCTCACCGGTTACCACTGGAGCCGCAAGTTCCTCCTCGATCAGCGCCTAACAATGATTCCACAGCATACATGGGTGTCCAAGCTGTTTGGGTACGACCTCCCAGTGGAGTACCAAGCCGGGAAATTTAACACCGTCGCGGATGCGCTGTCCCGCCGTGATGAGGAGGCGGCGGTCCTGGTTCTCTCAGGACCTCTTTTCACTTACTATGATACCCTGCGTGTCGAACTGCAGGATGATGCAGCAGCACAAGACCTTCGCCACCAGCTTGCTGCAGGCACAGCGCCAGAGGGCTGGCAGCTGGTCGATGGCTTACTGCTCTACCACAGCCGTGTCTTCGTTCCGGAGGGTTCCAGTTTGTGGCCAGAGCTGCTCCAAGATGATCATGAGGTCGGTCATGAGGGTGTCCAGAAAACTCTTCATCGACTGTGGGCTTCCTTCTACAACAACCGCTCCCATCGGCTGGTCTGTGAGCATCTCCACCCGGCTGGGCTGCTACATCCCCTACTGGTGTCGACCCATGTTTGGAGCGACATTGCCATGGATTTTGTGGAAGGCTTTCCACGGGTGGGCAGGAAGTCAGTCATCTTGACCATCATCGACTACTTCTCCAAGATGGCTCATTTTGTGGCTTTGAATCACCCCTATTCCATGCAGTCCATCGCCCGGGCCTTCTTCGACAACAGCATCCGGCTCTATGGCCTTCCGTGCTCGATTGTGAGTGATCAGGACACGGTTTTCAACCAGCCACTTCTGGGAGGAGCTTTTTAAGCTGTCTGGTGTCAAACTCCTCCAGAGCTCGGCCTTTCATCCCCAGACGGACGGTCAATCAGAAGTTACCAACAACATCATTGTCATGTACCTGCGGTGTCTGGCTGGTGATCGCCCTCGTTCATGGCTGCAGTGGTTGCCTTGGGCGGAGTACTGTTTCAACACTTCCTACCGGTCAGCGTTTCGAGCCACGCCATTTGAGGTGGGTTATGGCAGGGCACCACCGACTCTTGTGTCCTACACGCTAGGCGCGACCCGTGTGGCTGCTGTTGATCATCAGCAACGGGACCGTGACACCTTTCTGGCAGAGATTCGTGACCGACTTCTCTTGGCTCAGGACACCTTGAGGGAGCACCAAAATAAGAAGGGACGCCATGTGGAGTTCGATGTCGATGATTGGGTCCTGCTTCGACTCTATCAGCGGACAACAGTGGGCATTACAACTGCCTCCCCTTCGAAGCTTGGCCCACGCTATTTTGGGCCCTATCAGGTGATTGAGTGGATAGGTGCAGTTGCTTACCGCCTGCAGTTGCCCTCGAAAGCACGCATTCATGATGTTTTCATGTCGCCTTGCTGACAAAATCCGATGGCGCTCCACCTCCTACTATCATGCCTCTGCCAGCAGTCCTGCGGGGCGTGTGGTTCCTACTCCTACTCAGGTGGTCCAGGCTCGTCTCAACAGAGGGCGCTGGAGCTATTAATGCACTGGGATGGCTGCACTGTTGCTGATGCTACTTGGGAGCCCAACGCCGACTATAAGGAGCGTTATCCGCTGTTTTAACTCACGGACGAGCTGTTTGTTGGGGAGGAGGGAAATGTTGTGTACTCCTTCGTAGGCCGGCAATACCGACGTAGGGCGAGGCGTGCCGCTGCTAGCAGTGGCTAAGGCGCCTCTAGTTATTTTAAGTAGTTAATAAGTTGGGAGGATTTTTAGGATCTCAGCCTTGGTTTGTTAGGGAAGGTTTGTTAGGAAAGCACCTGATCTATAAAGGTGGTTTAGGAAGGATGTAAGGGGCATCGAAGAAGAATAAACCTCCCGTGTGGTGGGGTTTCTCTTCGATGATGGCTGCGCGCGCTTCTGCCGCTGCCGCCGGTGAATCCTCCACCGCACCATTGCCTCGATATCCCCTTCACTCTAATTCTTAGTCTCAGTTGCTTCTCCGTTCCCCTCTGCGCACTCCACGACGGTCACACCGTATCAGCCAAGTGTTGCTTGAGATGGACAAGTTAGCAAGCGATGCTAATATGAGAAACCGATCTCAATTAAAATCCACTTTCAAGGTTGACGCACCTAACTTAGACCTCTGGTGCATTTAACTCTAATCGAAGTTTACCTAAGTGAACAATGAGAGCCTCTACAACAATATAATCGACAAACTAGAAATTGTATAGCATATTGACCACTGGTTTCCTATTCATAATCTTAATCTTGCCGATTTTAGTTTAAAGTATACCACTTTTACATGGACCCTAGGAAAGGTACCTTCTATCACAATGACAAATGCACATATCATTAAGCCATTAAGGACACCTATGAACTTCTACAAATGAGTCCTCATGTACAAGCAAGCATAATAATTAATGGATTGGAATTAGGGAGCGTATGGTATGAAAACAAACTAGCTATGCAAACTACGCAAACTCTAATCAAGCCCACATGATTCTAATCCGATAGACTTAGGTGAAGGTACGTCATTTATTCACTTAAGCCCTCCCACCATCCCCTTCCTAATCACTTAACCCCGTACTGCCTTCCGCCGTTACCGTCCTGTCGCCCCATCTCGCTACTCGCCTCTCCGCCGCCCGGTCCCCGACGCCTCCCTCGCGTGTCATTGAACACGCCGACGGTGAGCACGGTGCAGGGGTCGTACACTGGCCACGAGTATTGTTCGTTCCAGGCCGGGTCGTAGCTGTCGGCTATGGTGCGCGTGCGCGCCCACTTGGGGTCCTTACATGGCCACGGCGTACGCGTCCGTGCATCCCTTGCCGTCGGCGACGCGCATCGGCAGGAGGCCCTTGCATCCAACGATGCCTAGCTCCACGACGCCAAGGGGCGGGGGCCACAGCTGCCGCGCCGATGGCTGGAAGTCGCTGCACGCGTAGGTCGGCTCGTCGGCGACGTTGTAGCCGCCGTCGAGGCACACACGCATGTGCAGCCGGCCTTCGTGCATGTTCATGGCCGCCTTCTTGCCAACTCTCCTCGCAGCCTCGTCAGACGGGAGGAGGTCGAGCCACTTGGACGCCACCTTTCGGCCGTCGACGCGCCTCTCGACGGTGGCCAAGGGATATGCTCGCCGAGCCGACGGGGAAGGCGCCTTTGTCATGGCGCACTTTGAGGGAGATGACGAGGCAGTCATCGTCGGTGAAGGGCTCCGCGGCAACGAAGAGAAGGACCTCGTTCCACGCAGGCCCTCCGTTGCGCACCACCGGTGTGGTGTGCGTCTTGAGCGCCTGGAAGCCCAGCATGGCGCGCACCAACGTGGAGGCACGCGGCAGCTGCAGACGAAGCGGGGCACGGAGGTCATCGCGATGCACGTGCGCCAGGCGGAGTCGGGGACGGGGCGGCGGATTCGTGAGGCGAGGCGTCGGGGACGGGGCGACCGTCGCGGGAGGACCGGCTGAGACGCCGTCGTCTGGAGTCGCGAGTCCGCTAGACGCGAGGGAGGCGTCGGGGATGGGGCGGCGGAGTCGTGAGGCCTGCCGAGTCGCGAGTAGCAAGACGGGACGGTAACGGCAGAAGATAGGACGGGGGTTAAGTGATTAGGAAGAGGATGGTGGGAGGGCTTAAGTGAATAAATGACACACCTTCACCTAAGTCCATCGGATTAGAATCCTGTAGGCTTGATTAGAGTTTGCGTAGTTTGCATAGCTAGTTGGTTTTCATACCATACGGTCCCTTCAAATTATTGACCAAAAGATAACATCAAAAGTGTATCCCGTTTCTTTGCCAACAAGAAGAAATTTTATATTTCATCGAACAATTTAGATGAAGCACAACACCACCACATTTGGCTTTGATATGTAAAGAACATCCCATGTACAGATCATGGAAATCCATGATCTTTATAAATGTATAACCTAACAAGAGATAGCCAATGGCACTAGTTTACCTTGAACTTTTTCACCATATAACCACCGTGCGTCGGTCCTTTTTGTCAATGTTTTCAACAACTAAAAGGGCTTTAATTAAACTCCAACTTCAATAAAACAACATTGCATACGAAGGTTGACAAGCTTAGTGTTTATCCGGGATTCACAAACTCTTTGTTCACTGGTACAAAGGCCATGTTTGAGACCAAGTTTCAGACATCAGTGTAGTGCCCGAGTCATCGCAGCATACCCGTGGTACACAAATCGATCGCCTGCACAGTTCAATCCTGCAGTTGCTAAATAAGCCTAGTGCAGTCAATGAGAATCGAGTGGCGCCACCTACAAAAGATTCTGGTGGAGGACAAGCCGCGGGAACTAAAATCATCAAACAAAATATTTTCTTCTTGTAGTAGTTAATGTTATCTTCTTCAAAGATCTTAGTGTACTCTCTCCGTCCTATTAAAAATGTCATTTTTAGCTTTTAGATTTCACGTTTGACCGTTTGTCTTATTCAAAAAATGTATGCAAATAATAAAATAAATAAAACATTATGAAAGTGTTGAATAATATGATAATTTCCAGATTAATACCAGAATATAAATCATGACAGATTGATTAACTAGAATAAACATGTGGTGCATACTAACATGATTAAACCACATATCACATAGCATGTTCAAAGTTAACTAGCATAGACATAGCTTATCTACTAGATAGATTGGACAATATGAACGACAAGATTAGATCACGTGGTTTATACCTGCTAGTTGTAGGAGTAGTAGATTGCGGTGAAGATAGCGAAGATGTGGGTGTCGATGGAGTGACGTTCAGGTTGTTGAAGACCATGTCGATGTCGACGATCTCGATCAGCGGCGGCGGAAGATTTCGGTTCAGCTGACGACGAATACGCCGGGACGTAGCGCCGATTGACTTGGACGGAAGACGACCCATCGTAAAGATTGGGAGCAGTCGCGCGAAAAGCGTTTCCCAAAAACTTTATTCGTCTTCTCCCACTGCAGGATCATGAAGACAAGGGTTCCGGAGACCTACTCACCCGGTCGCCGGTGCATACCGACGATCGTACTGGAGTAGCTACGGTGGCGCAACAGCGAGAAGAGGTAGAAACTCTAGCTCTTAATTTTATGATAATATTGGTGTGACCGATAGTCTGGTTATATAGTTCGGTCCAACCAATACCTCCACTTTCACAAGCAATGTGGTACTAAATAGTTCCCACATCCCCTCTTGCTTTCATGCATGGGCCTTTGAGATTTATTAGGAATTTCTGAATGTGTTATTGGGCCAAGCCCATATAAGTTCCAACAATCCCCCACCAGATCTCAAATACCCATTTAGAAATTTGCCTGTTCTCGCTCCTGTTTGATATACCAGTGTTTCGGTAGAGACTGTGAAGTTGAACTTCCGCCTAGAACCTCAAGTTACACTCATCCACAACTTGAACAATGGACTACACCTTGAATTGCAAGTTTTGTACGAATGTGCTTTACCCAAAGCCAAACTAGTACCTAACCACCAATAGTCTTACTCCGTGGGTTGAGCATATATGTCGTACTCCGTGGTCTCTTAATGAGTTTACTAGAGACTACCCAAGTCTCGTAGACTGCGACGTTTTAACAGTCGAACTCATATAGGTATGTTCTTTCAAGAATGCTTTGTAGGACAGCATCTTCGCTAATGAAAGCCAATAGAACATATTAAGGCATTTAGCCAACCTACCATACAGTGTCTCATTGCTTTGAGAGTATTTGCATCTTCACTTAGAGAGGGTTTATAGTTATATTCTCCTCAGTTTATCAATATTAGTTTATCAATAGCTTGTTCTTCCCAGATCCTTAGTCACGGGATCTCCGATAAAAAAAAGGTTGGGTTACTACTACTGCAAACTCACATGGGTCTCATAGCCATCTCGCTTGATGCAATTTCTATCACATTCCGTGATAGCCCTTTAGTAAAGGGATCTGCTAGGTTTTTGTTGGTTTGGACATAAGCCACAGTTATTATTCTGGAATTTCTCAGCTTCCTGACAGACTTCAAACGTCTTTTAACGTGTTTTGTTGACTTCGCATTATCTTTTGCACTATTCACTTTAGTGATCACTGTTTGATTATCACAGTTCATAAGGATAGCCGGTATTGGTTTTTCAACCACCGGCAGGTCACACAAGAGCTCACGTAGCCACTCTGCCTCTGCAGATGCTGTATCTAAAGCAGTAACTTCTGCTTCCATGGCTGACTTAGTCAAAATAGTCTGTTTACAAGACCTTCATGACACTGTGCCACCTCCAAGAGTAAAAACATACCCACTTGTGGCATAGATTTGATCAATATCAGAAATCCAGTTTGCATCACTATATCCCTCTAGCACAGCTAGGTGCCCAAAATAGTGAATCCCAAAACTCATTGTACCTTTAAGATAACGCAAGACCCTTTCAAGTGCATTCCAATGATTATCACCCGGGTTGGACATGTACCTACTCAATTTGCACACAGCAAAAGAGATATCTGGTCTGGTTGCGCTACCTAGATACATGAGTGAACCGATAATTTGAGAATATCTCAACTGATCTCTAGCACTCTTTTTGTTCTTTCTTAGTGTCACACTAGGATCATAAGGTGTTGGAGAAGGCTTGCTATCCATAAAGCCAAATCGGCTTAAAAGCTTCTCAACATAGTGTGATTGCAACAAAGTAATCCCACTCTCTTCCTTAATCAGCTTGATGTTCAGAATTACATCAACTTCTCCTAGATCTTTCATGTCAAAACTTTTTGACAGAAAAGACTTGACTTCATTTATGACATCAATATTTGTTCCAAAGATTAAAATATCATCAACATATAAGCATAGAATAATAGATTGGCCCCCACCATGTCGATAGTACACACACCTATCAGCCTCATTAACAGCAAAGCCCGCACTAGTTAAAGTAGTGTTAAACTTCTCATGCCATTGTTTAGGTGCTTGTTTCAAGCCATACAATAATTTCAATAACTTACACACCTTTTGCTCTTCACCTTTTACTACAAACCCATCCGGCTGATCCATATAAATCTCCTCATCCAACTCTCCATTAAGAAAAGTTGTCTTCACGTCCATTTGATGAACGAGAAGACCATATGAGGTATCCAGGGAAAGTAGAACTCGAATAGTGGTCATTCTAGCAACATATGAATAAGTATCATAGAAATCCTCGTCTTTCTTCTGGGTATAACCCTTAGCCACAAGCCGAGCCTTGTACTTATCAATAGTATCATCAGGTCTAAGCTTCTTCTTGAACACCCACTTACAACCAATGGGTTTACAACCAAATGGCAACTCAGATAACTCCCAAGTTCCATTAGAAAGAATTGAGGCTATCTCGTTACGAACAACTTATTTCCAATCATCTGCATCTGGTGATGCATATGCTTCTGTGATAGAAGTGGGAGTATCATCCACAAGGTACACAATGAAATCATCACCAAAATATTTTGCAATTCTTTGTTTCTTGTTCCTCACAGGAACTTCATTGTCATCCTCCTCTGAGACTTCTTCAAGTGGTTGTTCAAAAGACTCAACATGATGCTCGGTAGGTACAGTAAAATCAAGAGCTAATTCAGTAGAAAATTTAGCATTGCTATGCATATCTTTCATAGGAAGTATATTCTCAAAAAATATAGCATCACGAGATTCAAAGATTGTATCTACATGCATATCAGGAACTTCGGATTTTACTACTAAAAATCTATAAGCAATGCTATGGTGAGCATATCCTAGAAAGACACAGTCCACAGTATTCGGTCCAAGCTTACGCTTCTTAGAAATTGGAACATTGACTTTCGCCAAACATCCCCACGTCATCACAGAGCAATTTTGCGACAACGAACTGCAACAAGCTGTCTATATCGAGGCGGAGTATCACGGTCTTGTCCAGGGCGACATGGACATCATCGCGTACACGGGCCGCCTCAATCAGTCAAGTGCTCAACATGATCCATGGCCTCAACTCCAAGTATCACCATGCTGTTCTGGTCATCGCCTCCAAAAATCTGCCTCATACCTTCCTATCTGCTCGCTCGTACTTGTTGCTTACGATCACGAGCACGACAAAGCGGCCCAGCACGAAGCTCTTGTCGCCACTGGTGGCGGCAGTCACGTCACTACTCCCGTTCCTTCCGGTGACGGCGGTTCTGATTCACACGGTGGCTCCCATGGCGGTTCCACCACTGCTCGCGATCCACGCCTTAAACGTTCAACATAGGCGGTTCTGGCTCTGGACAACGGCGTTGTCCTCCAGGCCAGGTCTTGACTCCTGGGTTGAACCCATGCATTGGCATGGTCCAAGCCTGGCCCATGCCCTTCCAGGTCCCTAGAGCTGGCATTATGGGCTCACACCCTGGCGCTCCTCCTCAGCATGCATACTTTGCTGGTTTGCCACCACAGTCATCCACTCCAGCAGCGACGCCACCACCACCACCAGCCACCAACACCGATGTCTGGAATCACCAGGCGATGCTCATAGCTCTGACCACCTCCAGCGTCCAACCTAGCGGTCCCCAACCGACAGAGTGGTTCCTCGACACCGGTGCATCCTCCCACATGGCATCCAACTCTGGTACTTTCTCCTCTGCCCATCCTGTCTCTCATTCTACTCCCATTGTTGTCGGCAACAGGCCTGTCACTCACACGGCCATTTCATCTATTTCCATGACTTAGTCTTCTCTCCAACTCCACAAAATCCTAGTTTCTCTTTCTCTAGTTAAGAACATCATTTTAGTTAGCGCTCTTATCCAGGACAACCATGTTTTCATAGAGTTTGACCCGTTTGGTTTTTCTATCAAGGATCTCCCCACCCGTACGGTGATCCTCCATGTAACAGTGTCGGTGATCTCTATCCCTTGGCGCCGTCACCAGAGGCTCATGTTGTTGTTGCTCCTACCAGTGATATGTGGCATCTGTGGCTAGGTCATCCAGGACGTCATACCCTTCGGTCAAGATTTGCATCATATAGATTTTAGTTCCTCCAAGTCATCATCTCACTTTTGTTCCACTTGTCAGCTCGGGAAACATGTTAGACTCCTGTTTTCTTCATCAGTTTCAGTTAGCTATGTTCCTTTCTAGATTGTGCACGCAAATGTCTGGACCTCTGCTGTAACCAGTTGTTCTAGATTTAAGTATTACCTTGTCCTCATCGATGATTTTACTCATTATGTTTGGACTTTCCCACTGCACTGCAAATCTGAAGTTGCTTCGTGCTTGACATCATTCCATGCCTATGTTCTAACCCAATTTCAGTTAGCTCTCATTTCTTTTCAATCTGACAATGACAAGGAATCTAACAACAACATCATCATTCACACTCGCTTAACAGCTCATGGTATTGCCTTCCACATTTCTTGTCCTTACACATCTTCTCAGAACGGCAAGGCTGAGCGTATTCTACATAGTCTGAATGACTATGTTTGCACCCTCCTGCTTCATGCTAACATGCCTCCTTCCTTTTGGGTCGAGGCTCTGTCCACTGCAACCTGTCTTCTCAACATCCGAGCGTGTCCAGCAAGCGCACCACTAACTCCTTTCCAATGTCTCCTCGGCATTCCTCCTACTTACGACCACCTCCGAGTGTTTGGCTGCCTCTGCTTTCCAAACCAAGCCGCCACAACTCCCCATAAGCTTAGTGCACGGTCCACTGCTTGTGTTATTTTGGGTTATCTAGCGGATCATCGTGGCTATAGGTGTTTTGATCTCTCCACTAGACGTGTCATCACCTCTAGACACATCGTCTTTGATGAGCACATTTTTCCCTTTCGGGACGCATCGACCATGTCTTCTCCGCGGTTGTCGGACTCGTTTACTGTTCAACGTCCGACAATAGACATTGTTGTTCTTCCGACAGCCTCACCTCAAACACCTGTCGTTGTTCCCTTCTCTCCGGCCCTTGCAGCTGAAAGGTCCTAGATGGCTAGAGGGGGGTGAATAGCCTAATAAAAATTCTACAAATCACTAGAGCAAATGGTTAGATAACACTTTAAGCGAAGCTTTTTGCTCTAACTCTACTTGGGGTGCAATGCCACCTATCTAATGCAATTCTAGTTAGCTAAGTGCCTAACAATCAATAGCAAGAACCTAAAGCACTTAGCACAAGCTAGAAAGAACAACTAATAAAGGAACTAACTATCAAGCTAACTAGGCCAGATATGAAAGGAGTAAATACAAGAGAGGAGGTGATTGTTATACCGATGCCTTGTGATGTATGGATGTCAATAGGATGAACCAATCACAATGAATACCAAAGAGTAGCCAGGAGACAAGATGACAATTGATTTTTCTCTCGAGGTTCACTTGGTTGCCACCAAGCTAGTCCCCATTGTGTCGACTACTCAAATGGTGTTTCGGTGGCTAATTGGCAATTCACAAGCCAAGCCCACTACCCGGGCGCCACAAGAAACCACCCAAATAAGAGTAACTCAAAGACACGAGCAATCCACTAGAGTTACCCTTTGGCGCTCCGCCGAGGTGGGTACAAGCCCTCTCACAATGATGAAGACGACCACGAACAATCACAAACACGTGCCGAAGCTTCTCCTCAATCGCCAAGCCGTCTAGGTGTTGGCAAACACCAAGAATAACAAGAAATCCCGCGGCGATGACGATGACCAAGTGCCACTAAGATGCAATGCAATGATCAATGCACTTGGTTCACTCAAACTCTCACAAGTATGCAACAAGAGTGAAGAGAGTGAGTTGGGGGCTATCTCAAGCAAGCACAATGAGTGAGAATGAAAGGGAGGTGCAAGAGTATGCCCTAGGAGTCGGCCAAGTCACTTAAATAGCGACCACCACCGAGCTAGCCGTTTTGCCCCTTTCTTTCAGCTTCCTGTGTCAGTCCGGACGCAATTTACATGGGGGGTCCGGACCAACGCATCTGCGTCCGGACCCTCCTCCTTTTCAAATCTTGTCATTGGCGCCCTTCCTAGTGATGACGTGCCACCTCCGGACGCACGCAACAGTAGCGTCCGGACTCGCTTTCTTCTGCGTCCGGACCCAATCCAGAGAGGGTCCAGAGAGCGCCAAGTCTCCGGACCCGCGACCGGAGTCCTGCGTCCGGACGACACTTAGCGTCCGGACCAGGGAACAGAGAGCTCCAGAATGCTCTATGGACATGCGTCCGGAGTCCGAGTCCGGACTCTAAACAGCGTCCGATCCTTCTGCTCCCATTTCTGATGGTCTAGATGGCCTCTAGCCTGCGTTCGGACCTTGCGTCCAGAGTCCTTTCTAGTGCCAGAGCGAGCCTTCTCTTCTTCTCCAAGCTTCCATGTGCTAACACCTTGTGATCCATCACTTGGTTACCTGTGTTAGCCTTTTACAACATATTATCTTGGATTTAGTTTTGTTTGTGTCACTTAGGTTCATTTTATATGGATGCAATGCAAACCTAGTGGCACATGATAGCCGCAATCGAAACAAGTTTTCGCTTCTTAATAGTACGGCTATCTATCATAAAGGTGATCACACTTTCTATAGTGTCTTGATCACTAAACCAAAAATGGCCCTATAATTATACCTTTGCCTTGAGCCCATTTTTGTTTTTCTCTTTCTTCTTTTCCTTAGTCCATGAAGCACTTGATCTATCATGATCATCCATCTAGCTCCATAGATCAAGGTGAACCACCCTATCTTGATCATACACTTAGGATAAGGGTTAGTCCATAGGTTTCATCAATTAACCAAAACCAAACAAGGTCTTTCAATCTCCCCCTTTTTGGTAATTGATGACAACCTTTCACAAATAAATATATATGATGAAAGCTTTCACTTTGGTAGTATTAGCTCCCCCTACATGTGTGATATATGAGTTTGGTTCATTTTGATCACATATGCATGAATAAGAATTGTGGGAGAGTAGATGCTACCAAATGATGCTAAGGTGTGTAGGATGGACCTTTGAAGCGTGATACCAATCGGAGTGCAAAAAAATACCATCCTTAGCACCATGAATGCCTAGAAACCACTTGAAAAACAACTTGGAAACACTTTGAGAGAACTAGATACCACATGAAAAACTCAAGACCTAATCATGCTAGTTCTTCAAGCACCAAGAACTTGTGTTTCTAGCAATCACCACACAAGCATATCATGAATATAAGAACATATGCAAGCAAACACTTATGAATGCACAAAGATATGCAATAACTATATTCATAGGCTTGCTCCCCTACTTGTGTGTTTTCTTTCAAAATTTTCAAAAATATTTTCTTTGTCTTACTACTTACTCTTACTAACTTCTCCCCCTTTGTCATCAATTATCATAAAAGATGTGCTCAAAGGTTTGATTATTGGAGAGAAGCTTAGTTGTGGTTCAATCTAGATTACTTGCCCCAAGCTATTTAACTCGGTTTAAACCATGGACAAGCTTGTTCACACATCCTAGAATGGTTATCTTGCCCATGTTGAGCTAAACATTTGAAGTTCATGATCTAGATCAAACTCTAGGATTACAAGCCCACAAATATGTCATATGCTACCACTAGATCAAAACAAGCATAGAAGCAATAGTGGTACCATATAAGCATCAAATCATTTGATTTTCATGAATGAGCCTAATGAATTGATGTCTAGATGCACTAACAAATCCTAGTAATGGATGAATGACATGTCAATCAACTTGTACCTTGTATAGCTCGAAGGCATATTTGAGAAGTCAAGAATGTTTAACTCATTTCTTAGCTTGCAAAACCTCTTCCCATCAAGTGGCTTGGTGAATATGTCGGCAAGTTGATCATTGGTGCCAACACTTGTGATCTTAATATCACCCTTTAGTTGATGGTCTCTTATGAAGTGGTGCCTCACATCAATGTGCTTGGTTCTTGAATGTTGAATTGGATTGTTGCTTAGCTTCACCGCACTTTCATTGTCACATAGCAATGGCACTTGCTTGAAGTTTATTCCATAGTCATTCAAAGTTGCCTTCATCCAAAGTAATTGAGCACAACAACTCCCCGCACTTATGTATTCGGCTTCGGCGGTAGAGAGTGCAACACTATTTTGCTTCTTTGATGACCAAGATACAAGTGACATACCTAGCATTTGACATGTGCCCGTTGTGCTCTTTCTATCAATCTTGCATCCCGCATAGTCGGAGTCCGAGTATCCAAGTAACTCAAAGTTTGACCCCTTGGGATACCACAATCCAACATCTTGTGTATGCTTCAAATACCTCAATATCCTCTTTGTAGCCTTCAAGTGACTTTCTCTTGGAGAGGCTTGGAATCTTGCACACATGCATACACTAAACATCACATCTGGCCTAGAAGCAGTCACATAGAGTAGGCTTCCAATCATAGACCGATACAACTTTTGATCCACCATATTGCTACTAGCATCACTATCCAAGTGTCCATTAGTGCTCATTGGAGTGCTAATGCCTTTGGAATCTTCTAAGCAAAACTTCTTCATCATATCCTTGATGTACTTGCCTTGACTCACAAAGGTGCCATTCTTCAATTGCTTGATTTGAAGACCAAGGAAGTAACTAAGTGTTGACACAAAAAGCGTCGGATCTGCGAACACCTCGGGCTTATACCCGAATTCGATATCCAAGGTGTGCCAGTCGATTTGACCAGTTAATTGACAAGGACGATAACTAGAACAACGATGAACGAGATGACGGCGCTGCGCCCGGATGTCAAGGCTCAAATTTCTCAAAAAGCGGAACTCGCGAGGTAGACGGAGGTCTTGTAGATGCAACCCGTTGAGATCGTAAGAACTCGTGAATAAACTAGAACTAATACGATAAAAGTAGATGCTGTAAAAGTAGATGAAAGTATAATGGATTTGTTTTTATTGATTGTCCCTTCTATACCACCCCTGGGCACATATTTATACTCCGGTAAGAGTTATACATGGACACGACTCATACCTAAACAAAACTCCTATTTTCAAGGAAATAAAACAACTCGTGCAAGAGTCGGACTCAAACTATAACAATAATACTAGTATAAAAATCACTAGTATCCTTTTTTTTACTATGAAACTTTCCATCGGCATATTCCTTCAATCTGCAATTTCCTTCTATTGCCATCGGCAACTTACTGCTGACGTCAGGCACATCAACCCGTATCCATCGGCAATACCTCCTCCTCGGCAAACATATCTTCTTTCTCCCTTGACGCTTCTTCAATCAAATTCACCATCGGCGATTTCCTCTGCCTCCATCGCTAATTTGACCGGCAACATCTTGATGCTGATGAGGAACAGTGATTACCCCCTTGCCGATCAATGCACTTGATTTAATATTGACCCGTACAAAAAACGGTGTCAACACATGCCCCCAATTTCGGAGTATAAAATATATTATGCACCAAAATTTGCTCTAATGTAATCTTTTCCCTCCAAAACGTTCACAGCTGTCATTTTGGTTTACGCGCATTATCACTGCAAATTACCAATAACTCCTGCAACTATAGCGCCAACAGTTACAACCCCTCGATCACCGCGCAAATTCATCGCGATATCCTTCCATATCTCTGCTCAGTCAAAAAGAAAACTCAAAAATGCCCCTTGAGCTAGGCCTATAAAGATTAATGTCCGTTCTCCTTTTCACACTGAGCTCACATTTTTCATCTTCATTCCAACGTCATCTCCAAAGAGCACTCCGGCAATCATTCCAACGGCGGCTTCTTCTATCATCAGGAGGTGCGATCCCTTGCAAGAACTCCCGCTTCAATGGAGATCAACTTCACTGTCCCCACGGTAATCTTTCTTCTTTCTTCGCTGTATATATTGTAGTTCTATCTTTCCGCACTGTTTTACAATCCCTTCTCTCTTTCTTTCTTCGCTTTCTGGATCTAGGAAATGCGCAACAAAATAGTGATCCCTACCGATCAAGCACATCTCTGCTGTTTGGGCCCAATGGGGAATACCGATCCGATCAACCTCATCAACGCAGAAACCAACCGCATCCCTTTTAGATCCGAGCATTTTGATCTAGGGTTATGGACAGACACCTTTCGCTCTTGGCCCAAACCTACCAAAGGGTGGAAGAACTGGTACCTCAGGATAGCTAGATCACAACAACTCTATTGGTCAGAGCGCAACATCGACCAATGCATCAGACTATCCATTGCCGATATGGCTAAGAATGAAAATATGATGATTGTCACTTCTTATTTCTGGTCCGATACAATGAACGCATTTTTATTTAGACATGGACCAGCCACCCCCACACTTGCCGATGTACACATGCTTACTGGCCTCGACGTCTCTTATGCCGATCCTGCCACCCTTTTCCGCAGGAAGTCTGAACGTCGGGTAAGCACACGTAATATCGGTGGTTGGACCGGATACATCCAAGAGTATCAAAAGACTGGATCGGTAAGCCCAAGGGAGCATGCCACCTTCCTTAACATGTGGTTGGAGAAGTTCGTTTTCTGTGGCAGAACAGTCGGACCCACCAACATGTATCTTCCTGCAGCAGAGCTTTTAGCCGATGGAGGATTTCCCCTTGGCCGATACATTCTCGGTTCAGTTTATCACCTCCTACACCAGGTATCGAGAAAATTACTACTAGGCGAGCCCATCGGAAACTTTGGAGGCCCTTGATGGTTTATCAACTTATGGCTAAACGCCCACATGCATAAATGCCTTAAATTTGATTTGTTCAGCCAGCAGTTCCCAAGAGACATATCTGAAGACTATGTCTTTGATGATGATGAATCGACAACCCGTTCCCCACTCAATTTTGGGGAGGCCATGATAGTGCTACCAGGAACCGATGCCAACGAAGATCAATTCGACATGTTCTTCCAGAGGCTCTACTGCGGAATCCCTACTGCAGAACGAGTCTGGTGGCCTTATGTCGATGAAGACAACCGATTTCCACTCTCCTTCAACCTTACCGATGGGAATATACCACAAAACGAAGGAATCATGAAGGCTACCCTCATTCCCCGGGCTATTCTAGTTAACATCTTTGGGACCGGGAAGAACTCTCATCCATCATATGAGTTCTATTATCCATCGGCAGCAGCAAGACAGCTAGCATTTGGTCAATTGCCGATCAAACTCAGCTATGTTAACGTGATAAAACCAAGAGAGGTCATCTCCAGTGCTATGGATTGGAATAAAATTGTCACTCTCTCTCCTCATGCCGATGTAGCCAACATCGACTTATCCTCTTGGGCACCAACATCCTTCATCACTGAATCATACAAGTCCTGGTGGCAAGAGTGGAAGGATCAACTATTCGTTGCATCATCACACTACTAATCGGCACCTGATTGGCGTCGATCACATTATACCTGATGATGCGGTAAGTTTATTTCCGATACTATTCTTTCGTTAACTTTTCAAATGCATCGATAACTAACCCTCTGTCAACAGGTTAATGATTTGATCCCAAAAAAGAGCAAGAGTGGCAAACATTTTAACCTACGACCGATTAACCCTATATCGATAATCGGCAGCAAAGGACCTTCGTTGGCTGCCCTCATGCATCACAAAGCGATTCCTAAGGTCACCATCAGGTCCAAACCATTGCCAACCGATGATGATGCCGCTGCTGTCGTCGCCTTGGCGCAAGCTTTCATGGTAACAAATCTTCATTTATCTATGTCGATCACAACAACATGTTTAATTAACAATTTTTTACTCAATTTGCACCAAATTCTCTTCTGCAGCAGACAAGTGCATTGGTAGCCGTTCCAAGCGTACAAACTTCTACGGCTCAGCCTGCCGATGCCCCCCAAGTGCAAAAGCCAAAACGCCGAGGCTCATCAAGTACCATCCCCCAACCAAAACGTCCAAAGCCGTCAGCTCCAAGCACATCACAAGCTGTATCTCCTCAAGCTCCTACCGATACACCAACACCAGAGCTAGCATCAACATCCATCCCTAATCAATCACCAATTGAGATCCCCAATCAAGAGACAACATTGCCCCAGCAAGATTCAGCCGCAACAGCAGGAACCATACCAACATCAACACCGGCACCAGCATCAACCATTCCTCCCACAGAAGCAAGTTCATCGGCAACTATTGCCGATCTTCAAGACGCAGCCATGCCAGCTACTCTATCAAGCCCGAGGCGAGAAACTGCTCTAAAGCAGGTAATCCAATTTTCTATCACAAATTCGTAAAGCACGAACTTCCGACTGACAAACTTTTAATTTCTTATCTTTTCAGGCCCAAGACTCTCCCAATAGCTTATTCTCCTTTGCTGTCAACATCCCAGATGATGATGAAGAAGGAGAAAACTTTGCTCAAGCTTCAACCGTTCTATCGGCAGAAGTGAAATCCAAACTTGAAGCACTGCTACTCCTACGATATTGAAGAACTGCTCTTCCAAGCGGCTTTCCTCGAGAGTCGGCAACTACAATACCAAAAAGCTTCACGCCGTATCGCCGACAGGGCTGCTCAAGCCAAACTTGAGGAAGAAATACTCAAGCTCAAGCAAACCGCAGACGAAAAGCACAAGGACATCGGTCGCCTGGAAGCCTCTAGCACCGAACTTGAACAAGAGATTGCTCGTCTATCGGCACAAAAAGAAGAGTTGTTGGCCGAATTGAAGAAAGTAGATGAAGCTCTAAACGCAGCCAACCAGAAGAAGAGTCAACTCCTGGTCATCACCAAAACTCTGCAACAAGAGAGGAATGCCAATGCTCGCGAAGCTCTTCTGCTAAGGATAAAAATCAAACCAATTGAGGGTACTGCTGATCATGACGCCAGGGAGATAGAGGAAGCTGACCAAGTCCGCCTCCATGCGATTTCTTCTATTCAGTCTCTGCTGTAATTTATTGTATGCGAACCTGATGACCGATTCCCTTGTAACATAACGTTAACACTTTTTCTACCGATGTTTTGTGCAATGACTCCGTCATCGGTATTTATATTTACATCATTTTATGCATCCATCCAGATACTAGGATAATACTTCTTCAAATATTTACCATTTATTGCTCTAGAAAATGCAACTCCTACAAGAGTTTCCAAAATATAAGTGTTGCCAGAAACAGACTGATTTATCCGAAAAGGACCTTCTCAATTAGGAGACCACTTCCCAAACTTCGAACTCTTGGTTCCAATCGGTAAAATCAGTTTCCACACCAAATCACCATCGGTGAATTCTTTTACCTTTACCTTCTTGTTATACCATCTGGCAACCCTTTTCTTGTTCTCCTCGATACAGATTAGAACTCTTAGCCGATGACCTACTAGATCTTCTAACTCATCCTTCATAAGGATATCATATTCATCGGCCGCTAATTGATCTTGGGAAAACAATCGTCTAGAACTAGTCTTAATTTCCCAAGGTAGGACAACATCGTGTCCATACACCAACTGATATGGCGAAACCTTAGTAGCACCATGACATGCCATCCGATACGACCACAAAGCTTCATTCAGTACTGTATGCCACCTCCTAGGGTTCTCTTCAATCTTGCGCTTGATAAGCTTAATTATTCCCTTATTAGTTGTTTCAGCCTGACCATTAGCTTGAGCATAATAAGGAGAAGAATTCAACACTTTGAACCCCATACCCATAGCAAATTCATCAAACTCCCCTGACGTGAACATGGTCCCTTGATCAGTCGTAATAGTCTGAGGAATTCCGAATCGGTAAACAATATGCTCCTTCACGAAATCTATCATGTTTGCCGATGTCACATTCTTCAAAGGAATGGCTTCAACCCAATTCGTGAAATAATCAGTGGCAACAAGTATGAATTTATGCTCTTTGCTCAATGGTGGGTAAATTTGGCCGATAAGATCAATGGCCCATCCTCTAAACAGCCAAGGCTTGATTAAAGGATTCATTGCCGACGCAGGTGCCCTCTGAACATTACCGAATTTCTGACAGTCTTGACACCCTTTGAAGTACCCAAAACAATCCTCAAGAATTGTCGGCCAATAATATCCATTTCGCCTAATCATCCACTTTATCTTGAATGCTGATTGGTGCGCTCCACATACCCCCTCATGAATTTCACCCATCAACCTCTTCGATTCCTCTCCATCAAGGCATCTGAGCAAAACTCCATCAATTGTACGATAATACAACTCATCATCAAGGAGCACATACTTGGTAGCCTGAAACCTCAACCGCCTTTCAACTTTCCTAGACGGATCTCTTAAGTAATCGACAATCTCTTTTCTCCAGTCATCGACAACCATTACCGATGACATTACTTCTTGAATCGGCTGATACCCCGAAGCATGTTGCGCCAATCGATTGGCTTCTTCGTTATGCAACCTGGGAATGTGCTCAAGACGATATTCTTTAAATTCCTTTAATAACTGCAAACACTTCCCATGATATGCAATTAAAATATCACTCCGGCATTCATATGTTCCAATCAATTGATTGATTACTAACATAGAATCGCCAAAGATTTCCACAGCATCGACACGCACTTCCCTGAGCAACTCCAACCCCTTCAGTAATGCCTGGTACTCAGCCTGATTATTCGTTGAAGTAGCAATAATCGGCAACGAGATCTCATACTTTTTTTCTCGGGTGAAACTAAGATAACTCTGATACCTGCTCCCTCCTTACACGTGGAACCATCAAAGAACAAAGTCCAAGGAGCAATTTCTATGGAATTTAGCGCACCATAATGCTGAGTAACAAAATCAGCCATCACCTGTCCTTTAACTGCCTTAGTTGATTTATACCTCAGATCAAACTCTGACAACGCCAAAATCCACTTGTCGATTCTCCCACTCAATATCGGCATCGACAGCATATACTTGACCACATCATCCTTGCATATGACAGTACACTCGGCCGACAACAAATAATGCCTTAATTTTCTGCAAGAGAAGTACAGACACAAACACAATTTTTCAATGGCCAAATACATGGTTTCAGCATCCACCAGCCTTCTACTCAAATAATAAATTACACGTTCCTTTCCTTCAAACTCTTGAATCAAGGCTGATCCGATAACGCCGTCATCGGCAGACAAATATAATCTGAAGGGTTTCCCGTGTTGAGGTGGAATCAAAACTGGAGGATTTACCAGATACCTCTTACTTTCTTCCAAGGCCGACTGCTTCTTTTCCCCCCATACAAACTCCTGGCCAGCCTTTAGCTTCAACAATGGACTAAAAGACTTAATCTTCCCAGATAAGTTAGATATAAATCTTCTAATAAAATTAATCTTGCCGATCAAAGATTGCAACTCAGTCTTGTTTGTAGGAGCAACCACTTTGTTAATTGCATCAATAGATTTGCTGCCGATCTCTATACCCCTTTGATGCACCATGAACCCTAGGAATTGACCTGCCGATACGCCAAACGCGCACTTATTTGGATTCATCTTTAACCCATGCTCCCTTGTGCATTCCAGAATCTTCCGCAGATCGGCCAGATGCTTCTTAAAGTCTCCGGACTTAACCACCACATCGTCAATATAGATTTCGACCAATGTGTCAATGTACTTATGAAAAATAAAATTCATCGCTCTTTGATAAGTAGCACCGGCGTTCTTCAACCCAAAAGTCATTACGACCCATTCAAACAAACCGACGTGACCTGGACACCTAAAAGCAATTTTGGATATATCTTCTTCAGCCATGAATATTTGATTATATCCAGCATTACCATCCATAAAACTGATAATTTTATGTCCAGCAGAAGCATCAACTAGTAGATCGGCAACGGGCATTGGATAGTCGTCCATTGGCATAGCTTTATTGAGATTCCTGAAATCAATACAAACACAAAGTTTTCCATTCTTATTATATACAGGAACCACATTAGAAATCCATTCGGCATATCGGCATTGCCGAATAAACCTAGCTTCGATTAACTTTGTAATTTCAGCTTTAATATCGGGTAACATAGTAGGGTTGCACCGGCGCGCTGGCTGCCGATGTGGTTGAAAACCCAACTTGATAGGTAACCGATGTTCAATGATTGATCGGTCTAAACCAGGCATCTCTGTATAATCCCAAGCAAAACAATCTTTATATTCTTTTAACAAATCACTCAACTGTTGCTTACATTGGGAATCTAACTTAGCACTAATAAAAGTTGGCCTAGGCTTGCTACCGTCGCCGATGTCTATTTCTAGCAAATCATCGGCTGATGTGAACCCCTGTCCAAGTTTTCCATCATCGGCGAACTGATCCATTAAACCTCTTTTTTAGAACTGACTGCTTGGATCGGTGTAATCCGGTAATAGGACACCTTGAGGAATTCTGTATCTCAAGCTTCACCAGATATGCACTTGGTCTGCTCATAGGTTTCTGATTCTGCCGATGCAACGATTGATGGGGCTTCACTTCGGACGACTTCAATCTTGTCCCCGACCCATTGCATGAGGCTTTGATGCATCGTGGAAGGAATACAACAATTAGCATCGATCCAATCCCTTCCCAGGAGCAAGTTGTAGGTACCTTTACCACTGATCACGAAAAATGTTGTTTGGCAAAGTTTTGCTACCGATGGTCAACTCGACACATACGGCTCCCATAGCTGGTGACACATTGCCCTCAAAATCTTTCAGCTTCATGTCCGTCTTGACTAAGTCTTGGTCACCTTTTCCAAGCTTCCTGAACATGACATATGGCATTATATTAATCGACGCTCCACCATCGACTAGCATCTTTGACACCGGTTTCCCATCGACTTTGCCTTTGACAAACAAGGCCCTTAGATGCTGCCTCTCATCATCAGCAGGCTTTTCAAAGACAGCTGCCATCGGATCCAACACTAGCTGAGCCATATCAGCAGCACCTTCCTCAGCATCAGTAGGTGCCAAAGATTCCATCGGCAACATAACAACCATGTTGACTTCTGCCGATGGACTCCTCTCCTGGTGTTTTGGCCTCCACTCCCAAACTGGAGATCCTCCCTTCGAAGGGTTTTCATCATAATATAGACCATTCTAGCGTTCACGCTGGACCCTGCTTCTCTGAGTCTTCGTCAGGCCTTTGGGACACCATTGAGGAAGCTTAGTCTTCCAAACAGGTTGGTACTATTTTTCACTATGTCGGCTTGTACTAATCCTTATGTTTGGATCTCTAGAGAATATCTCTTTATCGGGCACCATTGCATCAACCATCTCTTCAAGCTTTTCTTGACGAACACACTTGCCAAGCCTGTCATGTACCCTGAGCTTGCCCCCAAGCCGATCATGTACTGGCCCTCTCTCTCTGATCGGCCTAGCATAGCTTGATCCCTGACCTTCAAAGCGAGACTTCTTTTTTGACCGATCGGCAGGATAGTACCCATTGCATTCAGGACAATTATCGACAGTGGGTAGCTTGATGCCTTCTTCCCAACAATGGACGAAGAAGGGGCACTTCCAATGATCTTTATGCCGATACCACTCTTGGCGTCTCTCTTCTTCCCGTTGCCGACGCTATTCTTCTTGCAAACGCTCATACTCTAGTGCGGTCTTCTGTGTGTCATCACAACACCATATGACGCATGTCTCTGAGTCTCTGAGGCCCCCTGGAGTCGCTGCTTTCATCGACAGTTCTTTTACCTTTTGTTTCATCGGCAAGCTTCTTCCCTTTTACATCATGCATAGCTATTTGATGCTCAGGGTCTACCGACGCATTTTTCCGGGCCACTTCCGATGTCAGTACTTTTGACTTTCCCGCTAGTTTCCACCATATTATTTGGAAACGGATGCTGGTCAATTTTCATCGGCCTCTGAGCTTTAGAATTTTCAAACTTGATTCGCCTAGATTCGATTTCTGACTGCAACTGTTGCCTAAAGACTTTGCAATCATTGGTACTGTGTGAGGTTGCATCATGCCACTTACAGTACCTCATCCTTCTAAGCTCTTTAGCCGATGGAATCACTTGATTAGGCGCTAGCTTAATCTGCCCTTCTTGAAGCAACAGATCAAATATCCTATCGGCTTTAGCAGTATCAAAAGTGAATCTTCCAGCCACCTTTTGACCAAACGGACAGGATATCGGCTTCTTATCCTTCACCCACTCAGCAACGTCGATATCCGTCCCTTCATCTGACGCAGAATCTTCCTCTTGTTCAATGATGGATACCTTCTTGTTCCAAGTCTTCCTAGGCTCGAAAGCTTTAACTTCCTGATCGGCAACTCTCTGCACGAGATGACTCAGGCTCTCGAACTCATGAGATGCGTACTTGTCCTTGATGTGTGGTAGCAATCCCTGGAAAGCCAAATCTGTCAATTGCCGATCATCCAACACTAAGTTGTAGCATTTATTCATTACGTCCCGAAGCCTTTAGATGAAGCTTTGTACCGATTCGTCATTGCGCTGCTTCAGCCTGACCAAATCGGTAATCCTCTTCTCATGAACGCCAGAGAAGAAATATTTGTGAAACTGCTTCTTCAGATCGTCCCAAGTAATCACAGAATTTGGAGGAAGCGAGATCAACCATGTAAACGCCGATCCAGATAAAGACGATGAAAACAATCTTACCCTCAGCTCATCTCGGCTAGCTGCCTCTCCACATTGGATAATGAAGCGGTTGATGTGCTCCATCGTCGATGTATCATCTTGGCCAGAAAACTTTGTGAAATCCGGCACCTTGTACCGATTTAGGAGAGGAATCAAGTCGTAGGCCAGAGGGTATGGCATTCGATAAGAGTATGTATTGACCTTAGGCTTGATGTCGAACTGCTCTTTCATCACTTCGGCAATTTTGTCGGCCCAGTATGTATCCTGATCCTGCCGATGGATCGGCTGAATATTAACTGGCTGGACCGGTGGATACGCCCCTTCTTGCCTTTGTGGCAAATAAGCTGATCCAATTGGCACAGGCGCAGCACCACCTTGCTAAATATTATGCACCGGTTGATTTACCGATGTATAACCTTGGGCACCCACTGGGGCATATTGCGGCATGATATTCATCGGTCGATACACCGATGTTTCATTCTAAGTATTCGTCGGGTAATGGTACTGTTGTGCCCCCGCTACTTGGTGTCCAGGTTGCACCACTTGTTGTTGAATTGGACTAGTCCATATAGGATTATAAGTCATCGACATGTGATTTGCCGATAATTGATAACCACCCGGTATCTGTTGTTCTTGTATCTTGGGGTATTCGACAAACTAGCCCCCTTGGTGCACTGACATTCCAGCCTGAGGATTTGTCATCATCATGGGACGATTTATCACTACCAAATCTTGTTGCATCGGTAAAGAACTTGCCGATGGTTGCCCGTAAGGCACCTTGGGTATCGCCATCTGAAGATCTCCTGGTGGCAACTGCACATTTGGAGAATACGTAGCATAATGTACTATTGGACTCATCAGTTGTACCGATATTACCGATTCCATAGAGGCATTTCCCGCTACACTATTGCCTTGGATCAACTTAGCATCTGCAGATGAATCCAGAGGCATACCGTATCCCCACCAGTTAGCGGGAGTTGGCTGACTCTGGACCATATGTCCTGACATTGTCGACGCCACCGGATCGGTGTTCAACCGAACGACGCTTGCAGGGCTCGATCTTGGTGGTGTAACTTAATCGGTAGAAGGATTCGCAGGTTGGAACACTCGAGCCGCCGATGAAGTCGTGGCAGATGCTGATCCAAGTTGATGATACGCTGGACCAACATACCTAGGTGGTTGTCCTTCTTTGAAAGATTGCATGACAACATTGTATATAGTATTGGACAGCACATTGGAGTGGCTAATCAACGCCTGATTTAACGCAGAATTAACCATATCTTGCAATTTACCAGGATTGGCATCAAAAGTGACATGTTGTGGCAACGGTGGGTCCTGCTTCTGGACTGCATCGCCACTCCTATTTAGGCTGAAGGATTTCAGATATAGCTGCTTGTACTCCTCCATAGCCTGCTCCATAGCTTGCTTCTGATCATCTTTCAGATCTCTTCGGATACTTCAATGACGTTCTTTGGATCAACGTCAGTAGAACCACCCATGATCGTGATCAAGAGATGTATCTAGGGTCCCGCCGGGTGTGCCAAAAGAGGTGTTGACACAAAAAGCGTCGGATCTGCGAACACCTCGGCTTATACCCGAATTCGATATCCAAGGTGTGCCAGTCAATTTGACCAGTTAATCAACAAGGACGATAACTAGAACAACAATGAACGAGACGACGGCGATGCGCCCGGACGTCAAGGCTCAAATTGCTCAAAAAGCAGAACTCGCGAGGTAGACGGGGGTCTTGTAGATGCAGCCCGTCGAGATCGTAACTCGTGAATAAACTAGAACTAATGTGATAAAAGTAGATGTTGTAAAAGTAGACGAAAGTATAATAGATTTGTTTTGATTGATTGTCCCTTCTATACCACCCCTGGGCACATATTTATACTCCGGTAAAAGGAGTTATACATGGACACGACTCATACCTAAATAAAACTCCTATTTTCAAGGAAATAAAATGACTCGTGCAAGAGTCGAACTCAAACTATAACAATAATACTAGTATAAAAATCACCAGTTTCCTTATTTTTGTTTACGATGAAACTTTCTATCGGCAGATTCCTTCAATCCGCAATTTCCTTCTATTACCATCGGCAACTTCCTGCTGATGTCAGCCACATCAACCCGTATCCATCGGCAATACCTCCTCCTCGGCAAACATATCTTATTTCTCCCTTGACGCTTCTTCAATCAAATTCACCATCAGCGATTTCCTCTGCCTCCATCGGTAATTTGACCGGCAGCATCTTGATACCGATGAGGAACAACGATTACCCCCTTGCCGATCAATGCACTTGGTTTAATATTGACCCATAAAAAAATGGTGTCAACACTAAGTTCACCAATCATTGACATTTGAAACTCATTTGCCATCATCTTGCCAAATTCTTCACAAAATTCTTGATTGGTTGAACCGAATATGATGTCATCCACATAGATTTGGAGCACAAATAGATCCTTGCCAAGTTTCTTGGTGAAGAGAGTAGTATCAACCTTCCCCATAATGAACCCTTTAGATAGAAGGAAGTACCTCAATCTTTCATATCATGCTCTAGGTGCTTGCTTCAAGCCATATAAAGCCTTACTCAACTTGTACACATGGTTGGGCTTCTTATCATCTTCAAATCCGGGAGGTTGCTCAACATACACTAGCCCATTGATTTATCCATTCAAGAAATCACTCTTCACATCCATTTGGTATAGCTTGATGTTGTGTGCACATGCATAGGTCAATAGAATCCTTATTGCCTCTAATCTTGCAACCGGTGCATAGGTTTCTCCAAAGTCAAGACCCTCAACTTGAGTGTATCCTTGAGCTACCAATCTTGCTTTGTTCCTCACAACTATACCATCTTGGTCTTGCTTGTTTCTAAATACCCATCTTGTGCCAATCATATTGTAGTTCTTGGGTCTTTCAACTAGTTCCCAAACTTGGTTCCTAGTGAAATTGTTGAGCTCTTCATGCATAGCAGTGACCCAATCAACATCTTGTAGGGCTTCATCTATCTTTGTTGGTTCTATGGATGATACAAAGGAGTAGTACTCACAAAAATATGCCAATCTTGATCTTGTTTGAACACCACTAGTGATGTCACCAACTATTTGATCAATGGGATGATCTATTGCAATATTGGTCGGTTGGAGAGTTGGAACTTGATGGCTTGAGATTGGTTGAGATGAACTAGCAACTTGTTGATCTTGCACTTGAGAGATACTAGCTTGCACTTGAGGTGAGTTGAGCACTTGATCTTTGTCATCTTCAATGTCAATTACTTGCCTATGCCGAATGTCACCAATATCCATGTTCTTAATGGCCTTTGACAATTGAGGACCACTCACATCTTCTAGATTCTCATTTTCAACTTGTAAGCCATTGGTTTCATCAAACTCAACATCATGAACCTCCTCAAGTATACCACTAGCCGAATTCCACACTCTATAGGCTTTGCTTGTGGTTGAGTAACCAAGTAAGAACCCTTCATCACATTTCTTGTCAAACTTTCCAAGTCTTGTGCCTTTCTTCAAGATGTAGCATTTGCACCCAAAGGCTCTAAAGTATGCAATGTTGGGCTTTCTTCCATTCAATAGCTCATATGGAGTCTTCTCCATCAATGGATGACAATACAACCGATTGCTAGAGTAGCAAGCGGTGTTGATAGCTTCGGCCCAAAAGGATTGACTCACATTGTACTCACTAAGCATAGATCTTGCCATATCAATCAATGTTCTATTCTTCCTCTCAACAAGGCCATTTGATTGTGGAGTGTACTTGGCCGAGAGTTGATGCTTGATTCCCAATTCATCACATAGCTCTTCAACTCTTGTATTCTTGAATTCACTTCCATTGTCACTTCTCACTTTCTTGATGGTTGTTTCAAATTCATTGTGACATCTCTTGACAAAGGATTTGAATGTGGCAAATGTATCACTCTTGTCATTGAGAAATAATACCCAAGTGTATCTTGTAAGATCATCCACTATCACAAATCCATACTTGTTCCCTCCAATGCTAGTGTATGTTGTTGGTCCAAATGGATCCATGTGCAACAACTCAAATGCTCTACTAGTGCTCATCATTCCCTTCTTTGGATGGGTGTTACCAACTTGTTTGCCGGCTTGACAAGAGCTACAAAGTTTGTCCTTCTCAATACAACATCTTTCAAGCTTCTTACTAAGTCATGTTTGATCAATCTATTCAATTGCTTCATCCCATCATGACCAAGCCTTCTATGCCATAACCAACCCATACTTGATTTAGTGAGCAAGCAAGTTGACAATTGAGCTTCACTAGCATTAAAATCAACTAGGTAGAGGTTTTCATATCTAAAGCCTTTGAAGATCAAGTTTGAACCATCTACACTAATGATCTCTACATCATTTGCTCCAAAAATGCATTTGAATCCAAGATCACACAATTGAGCTACCGATAGCAAATTGAAGTTCAGGCTCTCAACGAGCAAGACATTTGATATGCTCAAATCATTGGATATTACAATCTTACCAAGACCCTTGACCTTTCCCTTGCCATTATCACCAAAAGTAATACTATCAATGCCATCATTGGTGTTGGAGTTGATTGATTTGAACATTCTAGAATCTCCAGTCATGTGTTGAGTGCACCCACTATCAAGAACCTAATGTCTTCCTTTGGATTTGTAATTGACCTACAAAACAAATTAGTTTCTTTTAGGTACTCATACTTGTTTGGGTCCTCCAAAGTTAGTGACCAAGGATTTTGGCACCCAAATAGCCTTCTTCTTTGGGCCAACGATGGATGTGCCAACATACTTAGCCATGATACCTTTAGCACTTTTGGTAAGCATATAACAAGAATCAAAGTGCATAGAGGTAGCTTTAGCAAACTTGGTTTGGCTCATGTTAAGTTTTCAATATTGGTCTACATGCCCTACTTGCTGGCATTTTGTGCAAAACCAGCCATTGCTTCTCACAAAGCTAGGCTTAGGAGTTACAAAGGCTGACTTGCCCTTCTTGGGGTATATCCCAAACCCTCTTTGTAATGAGAGAATCTTTGGCTACCCAAGCACTTTAGCAAGCGGGCATCTCCACCATATGCCTTACCCAAAGCATGAGTGAGTTCATTAACATCATTTTTCAATTTTTCATTTTCAATCACTAGTGTAGCATCATCCTTTGAGCTATCACTAGTAGATGTGCAAGTGGAGGTGCTACATTGTGTTTCGGTTGGAGAAACAATGATAAGAGTGAAAAATGATTCATCTAGAATATCACAAGTTACTCCAATATTGCATGATGCAACAACCTTATCCTTGCTTTGATCAAGGAGAGAGGAGTGAGCCTTTTCAAGCTTGTAGTGAGTCCTCTCAAGCTTCTCATGGGCTTCCATTAGCCTCTCATGAGAGCCATTGAGCTCATCAAAGGATTGTTCAAGAGCATTAAGATTCTTATTCAATTCTTTGCACTCCTTTCTCTTCTTCTCAAAGCACTCATAAGTTTGTTTCATCATATCACCTAGTTCCTCCTTGGAGTACTCCTCCTCATCATCACTACTATCATCATCACTATCACTATCATTATGAGATTGTACCTTAGTTGGCTTAGCCATGAAGCATGATGGAGTGTCGAAGATGGATGGCTTGTTGCTGATAGCAATGCTTGCCAAAACCTTCTTCTTGGACTTCTTCCTCTCATCATCAATAGAGTCATCATCGGAAGAGTCACTATCATCCCAAGTCACCACATAGGATTCGCCCTTCTTCTTCTTGGTGAAGGATAGCTTCTTCTCCTTCTTGTCATGCTTGCTCTTCTTCTCATCATCATCACTATGATTGGGACAATCCGCAATCATGTGATCGGTGCTCTTGCACTTGTAGCATCTCTTCTCATATTCTTTGCCCTTGAAGTTATCTCTTCTCTTTCTAGCACCATAGCCCTTCTTCTTCATGAATTTGCCAAACTTGCGCATGAAGAGGGCCATCATCTCATCATCATCATCACTAGCTTCTTCATCATCACTTGACTCTTGCTTCTTTGCTTTGCCCTTGCTCTTGGATGATGAGGCCTTGAAATCTAAGCTCTTCTTTTCCTTCTTTTCTTCCTTGACTTCTTCTTCTTCACTTTCTTCATTGTATTGCTCTTCGGTCATGATCTCACCGAGTACTTCATTGGGAGTGATCTTGTCCAAACCATCTCTCCTAATTATTTGCCTCAAGGTTTTGTATTTCTTGGGCAAACAACCAAGAAACCGATTTCAGAAGTCTTCATTCTTGATCTTCTCACCCAAGCTTTTGAGATCATTGATGCTCACTTGGAGCCTATGGAACATCTCCGGGATGGACTCATCATCCTTCATCTTGAAGTGAGATAGCTTGTCCTTGAGCATGTATAACTTGGCATTCTTTACCGTTGAAGTGCCTTCATAAGTATCTTCTAATCTCTTCCACACTTCACTTGCTTTCTCAAGATCTTTGATTTGTTCAAACACCTTGGAATCAATGCCATTGTAGATAACATTGAGTGCCATGGTGTTGCATTGCCGGTTCTCTTGCTCTCTAGGTGTGGGACTGTCTTCATCAAGGATGACATAGTCCTTTTCGGTCATGGTCCACACCTTCTCATGTATTGAGCCTAGATGCATCTTCATTTTCCTCTTCCAATAATCAAATGAGGTGCCATCAAACATTGGCGGTTTGCTCCCCACATGGTTGAATGATATTTGAGCCATCACTAACACCGAAGGTTGTTAAGCCTTGATAATAGCGGTGACCATGGCTCTGATACCACTGGAAAGGTCCTAGATGGCTAGAGGGGGGGTGAATAGCCTAATAAAAATTCTACAAATCACTAGAGCAAATGGTTAGATAACACTTTAAGTGAAGCTTTTTACTCTAATTCTAATTGGGGTGCAAAGCCACCTATCCAATGCAATTCTAGTTAGCTAAGTGCCTAACAATCAATAGCAAGAACCTAAAGCACTTAACACAAGCAAGCAAGAACAACTAATAAAGGATCTAACTATCAAGCTAACTAGGTAAGATATGAAAGGAGTAAATACAAGAGAGGAGGTGATTGTTATACTGATGCCTTGTGATGTATGGATGTCAATAGGATGAACCAATCACAATGAATACCAAAGAGTAGCCGGGAGACAAGATGACAATCGATTTTTCTCCCGAGGTTCACTTGGTTGCCACCAAGCTAGTCCCTGTTGTGTCGACTACTCAAATGGTGTTTCGGTGGCTAATTGGCAATTCACAAGGCAATCCCACTACCCGGGCGCCACAAGAAACCACCCAAATGAGAGTAACTCAAAGACACGAGCAATCCACTAGAGTTACCCTTTGGCGCTCTGCCGAGGTGGGTACAAGCCCTCTCACAATGATGAAGACGGCCACGAACAATCACAAACATATGCCGAAGCTTCTCCTCAATTGCCAAGCCGTCTAGGTGTTGGCAAACACCAAGAATAACAAGAAATCCCGCGGTGATGACGATGACCAAGTGCCACTAAGATGCAATGCAATGATCAATGCACTTGGTTCACTCAAACTCTCACAAGTATGCAACAAGAGTGAAGAGAGTGAGTTGGGTGCTATCTCAAGCAAGCACAATGAGTGAGAATGAAAGGGAGGTGCAAGAGTATGCCCTAGGAGTTGACCAAGTCACTTAAATAGCAACCACCACCGAGCTAGCCGTTTTGCCCCTTTCTTTCAGCTTCTTGCGTCAGTCCGGACGCAGTTTACATGGGGGGTCCGGACCAACGCGCCTGTGTCTGGACCCTCCTCCTTTTCAAATCCTGTTGTTGGCGCCCTTCCTGGTGCTGATGTGCCACCTCCGAACGCACGCAACAGTAGCGTCCGGACTCGCTTTCTTCTGCGTCCGGACCCAATCCAGAGAGGGTCCAGAGAGCGCCAAGTCTCCGGACCCGCGACCGGAGTCCTATGTCCGGACGACACTTAGCGTCCGGACCAGGGAACAGAGAGATCCTGAATGCTCTATTTATCCGGACATGCGTCCGGAGTCCGAGTCCAGACTCTAAACAGTGTCCGGTCCTTCTGCTCCCATTTGGCCGAGGCTAGGTATGCCTCCGGTCGCATCTCTGATGGTCCGGATGGCCTCTAGCCTGCGTCCGGACCTTGCGTCCGGAGTCCTTTTTAGTGCCAGACCGAGCATTCTCTTCTTCTCCAAGCTTTCATGTGCTAACACCTTGTGATCCATCACTTGGTTACCTGTGTTAGCCTTTTACAATATATTATCTTGGATTTAGTTTTGTTTGTGTCACTTAGGTTCATTTTATATGGATGCAATGCAAAACTAGTGGCACATGATAGCCACAATCAAAATGAGTTTTCCCTTATTAATAGTACGGCTATCTATCCTAAAGGTGATCATACTTTCTATAGTGTCTTGATCACTAAACCAAAAATGACCCTATAATTATACCTTTGCCTTGAGCCCATTTTTGTTTTTCTCTTTCTTCTTTTCCTTAGTCCATGAAGAACTTGATCTATTATGATCATCCATCTAGCTCCATAGATCAAGGTGAACCACCATATCTTGATCATACACTTAGTATAAGGGTTAGTCCATAGGTTTCATCAATTAACCAAAACCAAACAAGGTCTTTCAGCAGCACCGTCCTCAGCTATTTTTGCGCTGCTGCCTTCTTCACCTGTCCCGACAGACTCTGCTGCCTCCGGACAGTCCACTGCGCTGGCCACAGCGTCCTCGCCTTCAGTCTCCAGCACTGCGGCCACGCCTTCATTATTCCTAACCATAGCACCACGACATCACATGGTGACTCGATCTCGTGCCGGTATACACAAATCCAATCATCGGTACGCCCTTGCTGCTACAAGCACACATAGTTCCATCTCCCCGGTACCCTCGTCTGTCCGTGTTGCCATCCGCGACCTGAACTGGCACGCCGCCATGGAACACGATTTCCGTGCTCTCCGGGCCAACCGCACTTGGCGTCTGATCGATCGTCCACCCAGTGCCCATGTGGTTTCTGGGAAATGGTTTTCAAACACAAACTCAATCTAGATGGCTCACTCGAGCGATACAAAGCCCGTTGGGTCGTGCGGCGGAGTTGGGATTGATTTTGGCGAAACCTTCACTCTATTGGTAAAAACCGGCAACCATCCGCTCAGTGCTCACGATTGCAGCTTCTTGTGAGTGGCCAACTCGTCAACTCGGCGTTTCCAGCGCCTTTCTTCATGGTCACTTGGAAGAACGCGTGCTCTATCATTAACCCTCAAGGTTTGTTGATCTAGAGCACCCAAACGCTGTCTGCCTTCTGGACAGGTCAGTCTACGGACTTCGTCAATCACCTTGGGCATGGTTCAACGACCGCTTCACCACATTCATCATTAGCCTCGGGTTTTGGCCGACCCGACTAGACTCTTCATTGTTTGTCCTGCGCCGAGGACACGATGTCGCCTATCTCCTACTATATGTTGACGACATCGTGCCGATAGGCTCCAGTACAAACCTGCTGCAGCGCGTCGTTGATCGGCTACGCAGGGAGTTCGCTGTCAAAGATCTTGGTGAGCTCAGCTTCTTTCTCGGCATCGACGTCAAGAGGGACATCACCGGCTTCCACTTGTTTTAGAAGTGGTACGCCACCGACATTCTAGAGTGCGCTGGCATGGCGAATTGTAAGTCAGTGGTAACACCAATTGACGGCAAGGGCAAGCTACCAGCTGATGGGCTCAAGATCGACGATGCTAGTGCATATCGCAGTCTGGCTCAAGCCTTATAGTATCTCACTGTCACGCGACCGGACCTTGCCTTCGCAGTTCAGAATGCGTGCCTCCACATGCACGACCCGTGGGACCCTCACCAGGCATTGCTGAATGAATTCTTCGTTATGTCCAAGGCACCAGTCACCTTGGCCTTCATCTTTGCGCATCGACTGAACTCGCGGTCACTGCCTGCTCCGACGCCGACTGGGCAGGGTGCCTGGACACACGCCGCTCAACGTCGGGCTTCTGCTTGTTCCTCGGGGACGCATTCGTTTCTTGGTCTTCTAAACAGCAGTCGATTACCTCCCGATCAAGTGCGGAAGCTGAATACCGAGTCGTCGCCAATAACGCAGCCGAGTGCATCTGGCTACATCAACTCCTCGACGAGCTTGGTCGTGGCGTCTCCAAGGCGACTGTTATGTTCTGTGACTGCCTGTGACAACGTTTCAGCTGTCTATATGTCCGCGAACCCGGTACACCACAAAGCACACCAAACATATTGAAGTGGACATCTATTTTGTCCGGGAACGTGTTCAAGCCGGTGAGCTTCGAGTTCTTCGTGTGCCCACGGCCCACCGCTGAACAATATGCGATGTGATGACCAAAAGGCTGCCTACATTGACGTTCAAGGCGTTCTGTTCCCGTCTATGTGTTATTCCTGTAATGATCACCCTTAGACTGCGGGGATGTTGAGATATAGTGCCTTGTGTACACAGTCTACGTGGCGGCCACGATGTGGCCCGTCACTTAACCAACTTGTAGATATATTTATACTCACAACAATCGAATACTCTTTCTTTACACTCCATCTCCCAATACTCTTTGGGAGATTTCACTTTTTACCATTATAACGATGAGCTACTCCTCAGATCTCACCTTAGCAGATGGCGATACTAATTTAGCACGCGACGAAGGAAGAAGATACATATTTACCATATTTGCGCTCATGGCACGCCAGCTCCGCATTTGTGGTCCGATCCGAGTCAGCATGGGGTGGCAAATGACTGCGGCTACCCCTGCCCTCTTGCCTGCCTCCCCGCAACGCCCTGCGCACCCTCGGGCACCCTACACGCTCGCTGCCGCTCGCTCGAGGCCGACAACCTGTCGTGGGTGCAGCACCTCTACGTGTTCGGCGAGCTCGCGTCCTTCTCCGGCGACGCCAACCACCGGCTGGCCGCGCCCTGGTTGCACGCGCTCGCCCGCAGGCTCCACCCCGCCGTCAGCCTGGCGGTCGCGACGACCATGCGGGTGCCGCCATGCGAGTGCCCGACGCCTGACGTCGGCGTTCGCAGGCTCCCTACGAAGAGAGCCAGAACTCGAGACACACCACGAGGTCCTACCACAGTGAGGCGGACGGACGATGGCTCGCGCCCGCCGGAGAGCCGGGTCAGCGACTCCAGATTGTCGGGCACTGCACGCCGTGCAAGACGGCGAGGTCGACGACGTGCAGCGCCCGGGGCTACACGGGTCCGTCGCGCGATGCGGCCTGCGCGATGGCGGCGTTGGTTAGCGCGTTCTGGAGCACGAACCACGAGCTCACCTCGTGGAACCTGATGAGCGACGCACTCCTTGCTGGCGGTTGATGGCTGAGGTTGCGAATGCGGCTGTGACGGTCCGTCCGCGAATGTCTGGGAGCTGCTCGCGAAGCTATAGATCGAGGCATCCAAGGCCAAGAGTCGGGCCATGGACGGGCCGCTGCACGCGCGACACATAGCTGTAGCTAGAGCGTGCTGATAGGTTCGTAGGATCGTCTAGGAGCGGATCCAGTAGGATAGAAGTGATTCGGGTAGGTAGATAGATGCGGTTCATGTAATGCAGAGAGAAGTAGAGAGAGAGAGAGATCGTGTGCAAACCAGAGGAGTCGACGGAAGGCAGTGTCGTGGCGGCGGCGGTGTTAGGGTTGGAGCCGCCGTCGGCCATAGTCGTCGGTGTAGCGTCTGCAGTCGCGTCCGTCGTCATCTGAGTGCTCGCCGGCGTCGATGGAACTTCCCGCCACTGGCAGCGCTCCCTCTAGATCGGCCTAGGGTTTAGGATGTCGGTGGGGAGTTGGCAACGCACAGGTGAACCTTGGTTAGCGTGCCTGGCGCCCCGGCCCCCACCTTATCTTATATAGCACTGTGCGACGGGGGCCCACCAACCACATGGTTGGACGCCCCCGATCAGGGCGTAACCTAGGGCCCGTTAGTCCGTTGGGCCTAACGGGAGGAGATCTAATTCTAACATTCTCCTCCTAGATCGCATACAATTCTTTTAATTCTTCAATTCTATTCCGAGTTCAATATTCCAATTCTTTTCAATTCCATCGCAGATCAGTATATAGAGCATGCTTCATCGCCACAACAATTCATGTCATTAGACTAACAGCTACTACACACCTCTCTATTTTGGAAATAAACTTTTCATCATTCTGGGCCCTTCTTATTGTTCGGGAATCATAGGCTCTCCCTTAAACCCATGCCGGCTATGTGTCCTCTGAACACACTGGGTGGAAGGCCTTTTGTGAGCGGATCCGATAGCATCTTTTCTGTTCGTATATGCTCAAGATTTATGATATGATCCCGAAGTTTATCTTTCACAACATAGTACTTTATGTCAATGTGTTTGGCAGCACCACTTGACCTATTGTTGTGAGCATATTCTACCGCTGGGTTGTTATCACAATACAACCGCATCGGTCTTTCTATACTTTCAATTATTTTCAATCCGGGTATAAATTTCTTCAACCAATTTACCTACCCCGAGGCCTCATAACAAGCTACAAACTCGGCATACATTGTCGAGGAAGTAGTCACTATCTGTTTCGAACTTTTCCATGATATCACTCCTTTAGCAAGAGTAAATATGTATCCCGATGTGGATTTTCTTTCATCTACAGCATAATCGGAATCTGAATACCCCTCTATGTGCAGGGAATCAGATTTTTCATATGTCAACATGAGACCTTTCGTACCTTGCAAATAACGCAAGTCTTTCTTCACTAATTTCCAATGTTCAATTCCTGAATTCTTTTGATATCTGCCAAGTCACCCGGTAACAAAAGCTATGTCAGGGTGAGTACACGTTTGAGCATATTGCAAACTTCCAATTGCCGAAGCATACGGTACCGCTTTCATTTGATCAATTTCATATTGGTTCTTGGGACACTGATGTTCCCCATATTTATCGCCCTTGACAATCGAAGCAGGAGATGGACTACACGCATGCATACTAAATTTCTTCAAAACTTTTTCTATGTATGCCTTCTGCGACAATCCCAATACCCCTTTTCTTCTATCTCGATGAATCTCAATTCCCAAGACAAACGAAGCTTCACCAAGATCTTTCATATCAAAGTTTGAGGACAAGAATTTCTTCGTCTCCAATAGTAGATTGACATCACTACTAGCAAGTAAGATATCATCTACATATAGGATCAGGAATATGTATTTCTTATTCTTAAATTTCACATAGACACAATTGTCCTCGACATTTTCTTTAAACCCAAAACCATTTATAGTTTTATCAAACTTCAAGTACCACTGTCTTGAAGCTTGTTTCAAACCATAAATGGATCTTTTCAGACGACATCCCATATTTTCTTTTCCATTTACGACAAAACCTTTCGGTTGTGCCATATAGACATTTTCATCCAAATCCCCATTCAGGAATGTGGTCTTTACATCCATCTGATGTAATTCTAGATCATAGTGAGCCACAAGTGCCATAATAATTCTGAAAGAATCTTTACAAGAAACTGGGGAAAAAGTTTCATTGTAATCAATCCTTCTCTTTGGGTAAAACCCTTAGCCACAAGTCGCGCTTTGTGTCTTTCAATATTCCTTGGGAGTCATATTTCGTCTTGTAGACCCATTTGGATCCTACATTCTTAGCTCCTTTAGGAATATTTTCTAGAACCCAAACCTTATTGGTGTTCATAGATTTCATCTCATCTTCCATGGCCTGAAGCCACTTCGATGAGAATTCGCTTCTCATGGATTCTTCAAAAGTTATAGGGTCATCTTCCATATGAAATTCTTCAGTTTCATAAATTTCATAATCATCTGGAATGGCTGACCTTCTAGTTCTTTGAGACCTTCTAGGGGCCTCTGGCACTTGGTCCACTATGGGCTGTTGTTGTTCTTCCTCATTAGCAACATTTGGTTCTACAGGCTCCTGATGGACAGGTTCCTCTTGTTCATTCGTTGTCGCTATGGGAGAATTTGCAACAGGTGTTGTCACCACAGCGTCCTGTACTGTCGGTGCAACATCGGTAGCAAGTAATGTAAAGTATGGTTCTTCAACCATCGGAGTAGGTACATGTACCCGCTTCTCCTCAAGGCTAATTTCACGTGTTACCTTGCTCCCCCTGATCATATCATCCTCCAAGAACACAACGTGTCTTGTTTCAACAAATTTTGTGTATCTATCAGGACAATAGAATCGATATCCTTTCGATCTTTCTGGATAGCCAATGAAATGGCAGCTGACAGTCTTGGAGTCTAACTTTCCAATATTTGGGTTAAAAACCTTTGCCTCAGCTGGACAGCCCCACACACGTAAGTGCTTAAGTGAGGGTTCTCTTCCTGTCCATAATTCATACGGTATTTTCTGCACCGACTTGCTTGGTACTCGATTAAGTATATGAATGGCGGTTTTCAGTGCCTCCATCCATAAACCAACCGGTAGTGTAGAGTAACTCATCATGCTTCTCACCATATTCATTAGGGTACAGTTTCTTCTTTCAGCCACTCCATTCTGCTGAGGCTCCCCCGGTGTGGAGTATTGAGCGACTATGCCATTTTCCTGTAGGAACCTTGCAAAGGGACCTGGAATTTGGCCATACGGGGTATGTCGCCCATAATACTCTCCACCACGGTCTGATCGAACTATCTTTATTTTCAAGTTGTGTTGATTTTCAATTTTGGCTTTAAATATCTTAAATTTATCCAATGCTTTTGTTCTTTCTTTAATTGGATAAATATAGCCATAACGAGAGTAATCATCCGTGAATGTTATGAACGAATCATAACCATCCACACTTTTCATTGGGAATGGACCGCAAATGTCCGAGTGAATTATTTCTAATACTCTCTTGCTTCGTTTAGCATCTTTCTTTATTTTCTTAACATATTTTCCTTTGATGCAATCAATACATTGTTCTAAATCGGAGAATTCTAAGTGCGGAAGAATTGATTGTTTCACTAAGCGTTCTATTCTCCCTCGAAATATGGCCCAAACGACAATGCCATAATTTCGAAGAGTCGCTTTCACTTCTCTTCCGCTTCTTATTCTCATTTGTAGATTGGGAGACATTCACATCATTCACAACATGATTCACATTATCAGCAAGAGATAACAAATAAAGCTTGTCTTGTCGGAAGGCAAGACCAACACATTTATTATTATCATCAAATAGTTCACATCTGCCATTACCAAAATGACAGCCAAATCCATCATCATCGAGTTTCGAAACACTTATTAAATTCTTACGCAAAGAGGGAACATAGAGTACATTTCTAAGCTTAAGTACAAAGCCATATTTTAATTCTAAAGCTAGATCGTCAATGGCTTCAACTCCAGCTTGTACTCCATTTGCGACTTTAATCGTTCTTTCTCCACTTTGCAGGGTTCTCCTCCCACTTAACCCCTTTCTTCAGTAGCTTTTTCAGGTAGACCGGGCAATCTCTCTTATAATGCCCTTTCTTGAAGCATTCCTTGCACTAGTCTTTTTCAGCATTGCCATATTTTCTGAAGTCCTCATCCTGAGAGTCCTTTTCTTTTCCCTTTGCAAGTGCATTTTCTTGTGGCTTGGAGGGAGAGCCTTTAGTCCACTGGGGTTTCCCTTGTGGTTTCTTGTAAAAGTTCTTTCTTTTATTATCCTTCACAAGATTAGCTGATTCACCCTGTGCGGACTTGATTCTCTCTTCCTCCTGGACACACATTGCAATGAGCTTTTCAATGTCCCAGTTTTCAGGCATCATATTGTAATTCACAGCAAAAGTTTCGAATTCTTTTGGCAGTGAAAGAAAGACCAAGTGAATGAGGAACTTGTCATTGATCCCCAAATCCATTGTCTTTAATTTTGCTGCCATGATGTTCATTTTCAATATGTGCTGACGCACACCACCACCATTGTATTTCTCAGATACAAGTTTATGTATCATTGTGCTTGTTGTGGCCTTGGAAGACCCAGTAAACTGACTCTTTACCCTTTCAAGGTAATCAATGGCGGTAATGCATTCTGGGATAGACCCTCGGATTTGGTCTTCAATGGTGGCTTTCGCCACCAATAGGCATTTTCTGTTGGATTGAATCCAACGCCTGTGTTCAATATCATATTTCATTCTGACTTCTGCAAAGTCACGCTTTCGGGCGTGAAAAGCTTCGTCAGTTTCATCGGTTCTCTTCTCCGGTTCCTATGGAATAGTAGGACATAGGGAAGTGATGGCAAGATCGATCTCTGCCAATGCAAGTTCCAGTTCGTACTTCTCCCGCCATACACGGTAGTTGGTACCGTTGAGCGGAGGAATGTTGTTTATGTTCACCATTCCTTTAACTCCTGAAATTTGTCCAAAGAAAAGTGAGAAACATTCATCATGAAATTGCATGCCTTAACTTAACGTTGGTCAAAATTAAACATACAATTCCTCTATGCAAAAATTTATACATCACCGTTGGGCAGAAGTAAAATAAATGCATAGCAATTCATTATAATAATGTTATTAACAACGTTGGTCAGAAAATAACAGTATTATAATCTCAACAAAATTATCGAAAATCATAATTCACTCAAAATTAAATTATCCCATTGGTTCAAATTTAATTAAGAGAGAAATTCAATATTTTCTTTGCAGCGGAAACAATTAAAATTGTTCATAATCTTATTTTCCAGAAAATTCAAATTTGAATTGTTCTTTAAACAAAATCATCGTTGGATAAAATTTGTATAGAGAATAATTCATTCAAATATCAAGTGATTCGATTTAATGTTTCTGGAAAATAGAATAAATAAAATTGTTCAAAATTATTTTCCAGAATATTCTTCATATTATTATTCTCTGAATTAAATTATCGTTGGATAAAATTTATTTAGAGAAACAATTCACCAATTTTCATTTCAAAATTTATTCAAATATCAATTCTATTTAATTATGGAAAATAAAAAAATGGGAAACTTCACTGTTCAGTTCACGGGCCGGGCAAACTAAATGGCCCAGAGGCCAAAAAGGCCCACCAGCCGAGCGCTCGGGCTTGTCCCACCCGCCTGGGCCGTTTTTGGCCCATCAGACAAGGATGCAGCGAGAGTCGTCCGATCTAGGGGTTCTAGATCGGACGGTGCAGCGTCGATATCGCGGGAACAAAACCCCGGGCTCAGCCGTTCCCCTCCCCCGAAACCCTAATCATTTCATTCCTTCCCATCCCCTTTCTCCTCAGAGCGGCGGTGGCCCGAGGCGCGACAGCGGCGGCCTGCTGCGATTCTGGCCGGGAGAGCTCTCCCCCCCCCCCTCGCGCCGCTCCTTTCCTCCTCTCGGCGCGCGCGGGCAACAGAGAGGACGAGGTGGGCGGCAGTCCCACCGACCGGAGGAAGGAGCTATGCGCCGCCGCCGACCCCCTCGCCGGCGAGCGTGCTCGCCCTCGGCAGAGCACGCCGCCGTCGAGCGGCTCGGCTGTGGTGACGATTCGATCATCGCGCACGAGGTAAGGGTTTCGATTTGGGTTTGGTTCTTGGGTTGGGGTTCGATTTTGTTTGTCTTCGTGCATGTCGATTCGATCCCCTCCCCTTCTGTTTTCGTGGTGCCGGCCGGCGGCAGGGAGTAAAGATGTCCGCCGACCCTAGGGTTTGAATCGGGTATACTGGGGTGTTGTTCAACAGATCGTGTTTCATACCGATTAGTTGTTTCATGTGTTCATACGTCTTCCCTAACCTCCCTGAGTTCAACGAGTTCGATGATTAGGGTTAGGGTTTCATGAAGTATTGAGTCGTTCGGACTCAGATCCAGTTCCCAGAGGATGGATCCCCTCCGTAGGAGGCGTCTGGTACCATTGATAGGTTCGTAGGATCGTCTAGGAGCAGATCCAGTAGGATAGAAGTGATTCGGGTAGGTAGATAGATGCGGTTCATGTAATGCAGAGAGAAGTAGAGAGAGAGAGAGAGAGATCGTGTGCAAACCAGAGGAGTCGACGGAAGGCAGTGTCGCGGCGGCGGCGGTGTTAGGGTTGGAGCCGCCGTCGGCCATAGTCGTCGGTGTAGCGTCTGCAGTCGCGTCCGTCGTCATCTGAGTGCTCGCCGACGTCGGTGGAACTTCCCGCCGCTGGCAGCGCTCCCTCTAGATCGGCCTAGGGTTTAGGATGTCGGTGGGGAGTTGGCGGCGCACAGGTGAACCTTGGTTAGCGTGCCTGGCGCCCCGGCCCCCACCTTATCTTATATAGCACTGTGCAACGGGGGCCCACCAACCACATGGTTGGACGTCCCGATCAGGGCGTAACCTAGGGCCCGTTAGTCCGTTGGGCCTAACGGGAGGAGATCTAATTCTAACACGTGCTAGCAGCGCTTTGCTGTGCTCGCGTTTCAACGATGGTGCAGCTGCTCAAGGCGTCTGCGCCATCGCCTGACGTCGCGCCTCCTCCTCGGCGTCATGGGCGTGCCGCTCGCGCCCATGTCCTCCAACCGGCGGAGCCGCTGCCCCTCGTGTCCCTCTCTCTCCGCCGCTCCGGCGTGGGCCCGCATCACACTGCCAGTGAGGACGTCGACGAGGCATGCAGCGCGCGCGAACAACACGGAGAGGCTCCGCATCATGGTCGCGGTGGCGGATTCTGCCGCGGTGGTGGTTGGCGACGTGGAGTGCTGCGGCGGCGGAGTAGACGTCATGTTTTGTTCGACTACTTCGGCCAGCGCAGGGCGTTGCGAACAGGTAGGCAAGAGGGCAGGGGCAGCCGCAGTCATTTGCCACCCTATGCTGACTCGGATCGGACCACGAACACGGAGCTGGCGTGTCCGAGTGCAAATATGGTAAATATGTATCTTCTTTTTTCGTTTTGTGCTAAATTAGTATTGTCATCCGCTAAGCTGAGATCTAAGGAGTGGTCAATCTGTTATAATGGTAAAAAGTTAAATCTCCCATACTCTTTCTCTACACTGTCCAACCCCGCGCTCCTCACGTCACAGACCAACTTCCACATCCGCAGGGGCGCGGAGGTCGTCGTCCTCTTCCGGAAGCTCGGCCTCAACAGCACGGAGGACATCGCCGTCTACCACGGCTTCCAGCTCACCGACAATGGCGTCGCGCTCACCTGCTTCCTCCGCTTCGAGCTCGTCGTCCCGGCCGCGGCGTTCCTCTTTCGCCCGGACGCCGCCGAGCACCGCGCCCTCCGTGTCCGCGACAACGTGGTGCTGATTGCCTCACATGCCCTGACGGAGCAGGCCACCAAGGAGCACTTCGCCAAGGTCTACGACCTCGTCCTAGCCAGCCGCCTGCCCCTCCTAACTACTTCGTCAAGGACACTCATGTACACGCCCATCGACTGCTCGACTCAAGTCAATGGCAACAACGACTACAGCAACCTCTACCATGTCGCTAGTGACGCGCCCTCCGCGGCCTTCTCCCTCTTCCTCAACTTCGCCACAAGGGATCGCGACAGCGCCGCCGTGGTCCGGCTCGAGCGCGTCTGCGCGGAGGGCCCCAGTGCCGCTAAGCTCTTCCTCCTCACCGTCCCTCTCGGTGACCCGCCTTGCCGTGTCTGCCACTCCCCGGTCTTCCTCGTTGCGGAGGCCGCCGCGGGCGGAGGGGACGCCGACATGATGCGCGCCAGCGTCACAACCGTGGCGTGCTTGCCCTGCAAGGATGATGTCCGCGGCGCCTGCTACATTGCCAACACGGCCACCTTCAACCGCGACCTCAGCGCGCACGGCAACCTCGCCTTCGACATCGACCCACGCGACGCCAACCCGAGCACGCGGACGCCATCTACGTCTTCGAGTCCTTCTCGTCCAGGGTGTGGGCGTGGTCCGGGGGCACAGTTGTTGCCGACGCCAAGACCGTTGTGTCTGGCCCCAGGGATGGCGCCCTCGACTGTGCGTTCTGGCGCCCGCCGTGGGGTTGCGCGTTCTGCCGCTCTACCATGGACCCGTTCCTCTCCTACGAGCCCATCTCTCGCTGTTCCAAACTCGTCCCCGCGCCCGCCGAGGTGATGCAGCTGCTGAATTGGGCGCTCGGTGAGATGGAGGTCACGCTCGGCGACACGAGCAGGAACGCTCGTATCGCAGTCATCGTCGCCATCCGTCTCGACTTCGCACTCTGCACCACCTAGGCACCTACGGCGCCTTCTCTGGACTCTGGCGTACTTGCTCACCGCGCCTGGCGACCACAAGCCGCTCGACATCCTCTCCACCACGTCCCTGGAGGCCAACTTCAACCTTGCTGCTACCCAGACCGTTACCGGCAAGCTTCCACCAGTGCTGTGCCCAAGGTGCTCGACATCTGGTCACATCCCTGCCGAGTGGAGCCGGCGGTCGAACACATACGTGACCCAGTTCATCACAGGGAAGAAGTTGATCAGCCTAGTCATGCACCACAACCTGCTCCGCCTCGTCGCCTTCTGCCCTGCCTCCTGCAAGCTCCTCCCTGTCTACTTCTGCGTGGTGGCAGGTCTGTTTGACCACCAGGAGCTAGGAGAGGGGAATGTCAAGGGACACTGCCATGTGGGTCCCTATCACAGGTGGCAAGTGGCCCCACCTACAAAAGGTTCTGGTGGAGGACAAGCCGGGGGAACCAAAATCATCAAACAGAATATTTCCTTCTTATACTGTAGTAGTTACTGTTATCTTGTATTGTATCTAGTTATCTGCTACTTGAATTGAGTTACTGCTTAGTAATCCGGTTGAGTTGTTGACAGATTATCTGCTTCCCTCAACTGCTGCCGTGACAAGTGGTCCCAAACATGGTCAAGGAATATTGTATGTTGTAAGTATCATGCCATTTATTCACCTTAATTACTGTAATTTCTTAGTGATCAATGCAGAATATTCTATGTAACATAATACACCCAAAAATGTTCACTTTGTTCTCCATGTTTATCTGTGGTTCTGATTATTGAGCTGTCATTGCCATTGATTCATTCCCATTCAGCCATTGTTATCATCATACTTTCTTTGTTCCAAATTATAAGACGTTTTGACATTTTTAACAAAAAACTATTAAATCTAAAAGTGCCAAAACATCTTATAATTTGGAACGGAGAGAGTACTAAAACCTATGAGCGAGCTTACTCCTACTCAGTCACCAATTTTAATGAATTATACAACAAATCATGAGCAAACCACTTGAAAATAGTGCTCAAGTACTCGAGGAAACAAGAAAAAAAGTAAAAAGATCTATTTAACATCCAAAACATAAAACTGGAACATGTTATTTGTTTTCTTGCAGAAAATGACAAACACTAGAGACTAGGAAAAACCATACACGACATGATATTTATCAGCTGCAAGCACCTCGATATATAGTTTAGTACTAGATGCCATATTTGTTTTGCAAGGACTGGCCTACACCTCTGGCTGGCGGAGCCAGGATTCTAGAGCTGGGTATTCCACCTATAAAATTTTTTTGATGTGAATGTTCAATGCTTAAGTTTTAAACATAGTGGCATAGTGCCATTGTCTCCAATAATTAAGAAAGATTACAAAACAAAAAGGCTGTACTACAATATAACTCTATGATCCCATTTTAAAATAGATTAGAATATCATTATTTTCACTTTTTTTGAGGAAACATTATTTTTCACTTGACTCAAGAATTCTTCGTAATAAATATGACTAAGCAATTGTTGAAATATTCAATCACCCATTTTATTCTAATACAAAAAATATAGAAAACAAAATTTTTAATCCTTACTCTGGAGAGAATTGATCTAACTGTGCTCATGGCTCACCTTGCTAGAAGCCTACAACCAGTCCTACCTACAACATTCAAGCCGGAGCTCGAGCTAGGACTGGTAGGGCTGGAGGGGTCCAAGGGGCAGGGTCGGACTGCCAGCTAGTGCTGCTGCTCGCTGCTACCGCTCGCTGCTGGGCGCTGGTCACGCAGCTGCGCAAGGGTGCCGGAACGAGGTGGAGGATCGATGGAAGGGTGGGCTGCTGTGCGCCTGCTCTGCCGGCCGCCGCTGCTTCCGCGGATCCCGGCCGAAACAAACAGAGAGTGTCGAGGGATGGGGTTTCTACTCTGCTTTCTTGGGCTGCTACCACTGGTTTCTATTAGGATTAAGGGCCATATTTGCAACATCTAACAAACTGTATAACAATTATACATGTATACATATATTTATATTTGTTACTAGAAACATGGCTATTCCATGGAACACAGGGGAATACCCCTAGCGCCGCCCGTGCCGCTGGGGCAAATGCACACTAATTATTAACCCCAGAACTTTCCTTCAATGAAGTATCCTGTACTCTTTGCAAGTTTATATTTATATATTACAACAATGACCCACCCACAACATGATCCCTACTGGGCTTCGGGGTGGGGGTAGTGCACTTCGAAGCGATGTGTTTGATAAGGTCATAACCCTTGCTAGCTCGAGCTGGCGCTAGTAGGTCTTCATTGTCATCGATGTCCTCGATGATCTTGTTTTCTTCCACTGATTTATCAGGCGCACGCACCACAGCCTGAAGCTGCCAAATGCCACGATGATTCTTCTTTGCATGTTCTTGGAACTCCCCCAGGTTTTACATGGTAGCCCTCCTCTCCCCACCTCTTCCTATCGAGCTGAGCCAAGCCATTCTGTTGACAAGCAAATAATTAATAGTCTAGAAGAACGCAGTACATTAGCCACTGTACATATTCTTGTTAGCTAAATGCACTATCAATATCAATTGAGAACTGAATAGAGGTACCGTGTTTTTCAATCAGTCAATAAGAAAAGTGAGAATACCATACCTCTAGCATTGCAGCACTGATGTTGATTTCAGCATCTTCATCATACATGCTCACAATAAGATTTTCTCCAGTTCCTTGTCCTTCTAGCTTCGCTCCCACACTGCTGCGCTCTTCAACTGTTGCTTTGAACTCTCCTTCGTTATCAAGCAAGAGCATTCTTAGATACCCTGCAGCTTTTTCACCAAGGTCATCCATTCTGTCAGGAACTACAACGAATGCAAGACTGCACAACTTGGCTAGTGGAGGAATCACGGAAATAGAATAATTCGCAGGTGCAGGTCTCAAGTAGTTGTAAGTAACTATCTCTTGGTTTCCATAATCAATATAAAACACCTCAAACTCTCTCTCTATGAGACCTTGATGTTCACTCACAATCTGCAGAACAGGAAATTATGAGTGTATATTCGTAATTTGACATTGAGCAAATAATATATATATTATATTATATATATATATATATATATATATATATATAATTAGGTTTTATCATACCATAGCTCTGTACCAAGAATTGTCGAGGCTGTGCTGGGCTAAAACCACATCTCCCTTTGTTGGATTAAATGGAATATCATTTGATGGATTAGTAACTTCAGAAGTGTTTGACTCTTCAGCAAATTGAACTTCACCTTTCATAGTATTTAGGTGATCTTTAAACAAACTAGACCACTTAGCAGGAAGAGGAACCACATGATTATGTGTCTTAACTTTAACTTCCAAAGTATCCGATTGAGTATTTATTGTTTGATCTTGATTTCCCAACGTATCAGAGTTATCTTTAGAAGTTTCTGATATTTTATTGAATTTCAGAGAAGCAAGCTATTGTTTGATGTTGTACACGCGATGGTCACCAACTATATGGGCATAGAACTTTCTACCACCAAGGACTTCAGTTACAGTAACCTTAAAATAACATGAAGCAAAAGGTAATTAGAACATTTGTATTGTGCATGTTTTCATGTTACAACAACAAAAAAAGAATTAAGTAGACAAACCTTGAAAGTCCCTTTTCCATTTTGTTCAGTCATGGATCCTTGGGGAATGACTTCTGGTTCATTGTAATTCTCCCACACCTAGAAAACAAGAGTGCTATAATTAACTGAACATTTACATGTCCTCTATCTATTATAAAAACAGAACTCACCTTCAGTTTCTTCTGCTTTGCGGTTTTTTCTGCCCTGATAAGATTTTGAGCATATGGATTCATGTCTAGTCCAAATGAATTAAGTTTGGCTAGGCCAACTTGAAGAAGAACAGAAGCCATATTGGTGCTCGACTCCCATAAGGAACCTAAGAATGTTCCATTCCTGTCCACTGCTTCAATCTCAATCTGCACAAAAGCACATGCACTCAACATCCTTAGAGAAATGCATATCCAAGAATATGAATAGAACAAGGAGAAAAATGTAAATAGAAGTAAATGAACATAATGAACAAGAAATTGCAAATAAACTATCAAATGAAAAAGAAAATAGGAAATAATGTACCTCCACATCACGTTGGAGTATCCTCCTTCTCATCAAACTAATGGCATCATCTGAGTAGGGTTCATTTTTACCAGGGCACCGGACACAAGAGAATGAAAAGGCAATGGTGCGTGTCTCATGCGGTATTGTTAGTTTGAAGCGATGGCCACTAAAAATGTAGTCAACAACAGCAGAATGCTTTTTATTTCGCTGCAACAAATGGAAAAACTCTCTTGCCTTCTTTGCAGGAACCTAGAAAATGAAGCTGGGTTAAATGATTGATATGAGGCAAGAAACAATGATAAAGAAAATAACTTCTCCAGAAAGACTAAAATCCTAACTATTGTCAAATCATTCATGTGAGTCATAGGATAATCCTTTTTTGAGTGATATCCTTTCTTTGCTTTTTCAGCACGCGAATATGCCACCATAAGTGCATCATAATGGTGTGACCTCTCCTCGTAGTCCCGATGTCTTGTGATATCAGCAAATCCTCGTGACAGCAGAAGTACAGCCACATTGGCTCCAAGCGGGTTGTCAGAGCTATTAGGGGAAGGGGAACCAGTTCCATCAACCACCGAGGGTAGGAAGATGGATCCATAATCTAAAACTTTGGTGTCAACTTGGTTGATTTTGTCGGTGACAACTTGTCCATTTGCAATGTTGATTGTCCTAGAATACTCCATTGAGACATGAACCTGAACATTTAAAGATTGAATGATTCAGATCATGAGATCAATTTTTTAATTTCTCACTAACAAGTAGTATATTATTGTTTTAAAAAGGTAATGAATAGCACAATACATTTCCCATACCTGTTTACCAATTAGTCGTGTGCGCAAGAATTCCTTGGCTGCACGAGCAAAATGTTCAATAGTTTCGCTCTCTCCAGAAGGATGAACCAACTTAGGAGCTCTTATGCTAGAAAGATTAACTCGGCGTTCTCCCAAAGGACTTCCACAAGGTGTAACATCATTAGCAACAATTACACAGTACCCGTTCACCACCTCTATGACCTGTAGTGATATTAATCCAAACCATATTAGTACAGATGATTTGCATGGGAAATTAAATAGATCTAGTTGCAACCTTACAACCATATATAGAATGTAAGATTTACCAAAAGGGTATATATTTTGTTAATAATTTTTTAAAATAATAGAGATGAATCTTAACTCATGTGCACCACCAGTTGTTGATGTTCTCATAAAAATAACAGATGTATTATACTTAAATTAACTACTCCCTATGATTTCAAAGTAAGATAGTTGCATACTTCGGTCACACCCACTCATCCAGTACCATTATTCTGATCCCCTTTACCAGAGGTTACAGTATACATCGCTAAGCATGTTACCCTCATTGTTGCCACTTCCCACAATTGATAAGAGGAAAACCATGTAAGCCACAATTTAGCAGCTGCCCCCACAGTTCAATGTATGTGCACATATACAGTAGGATTCAATTTTTTGCGCAACTATTTACTAACAAACAACAAATACTGGTGCTGGTTGGTGTGCATTAAATTAAATTACACTGCATTAAATCGTCTTATCAACATACAACTATGGGTGGCCAAAACATTGTGCACCGTCATCATTCTGTGCAAGAAACTTTCTGAATGTTTTCCTGAGTGCTGATGACAGTTCGTAGCATAGCAGCAGTTCTGTGGAACCTATGGCAGCATGCTGGCATCACCAACAACAGCTAGGCAAGCAAGCAGGTTGACATCAACATTCAGTAAAGGTGCAGCTCCAGCACACTGTCTTCAAGGTATGGATATGCTACCACTGTTGAATTCATATTTAAGCCAGATGTGCTAACTGAGATTCTGTGTAATGGTTGATGGCATATACAGTTCTCTAAAGGGAAAAGGAGACGTCATGTACTATAGTTGCAGCAACTATTGATTTGGGCGTATTTAAGTTCTTGCAAAATGTGCTAACTGAAATTTTTGTTTTGTAGATGTCAATTGCTTAATGAATTGCAGGTTCTAGTGGAACACACAGGAAAGTTGGCTCACAGGGTAATCAAAAAAAAAATCTATGTGATTTATGATTTTTCTATCAATTTTTTCTATGCCTTGTTATCTTTTACACAATATTGTTTTATTTTTTTACTGTAGTCATAGCATGTTAGCTCCTGTAAATGATGAGTTTTACAAAGGAAAATGCAAAAATGAGATCCTGCATGATTTGGTTCAGTAGTCAGTGCTGCATAATTTGGTTCAGTAGCTAGGTATTGTTCAGAACACTAGGATTAGTAAATTTTCCTTTATTATACCTCATGAGCTGATTATACACATTCTGTTTAAGTAGCCTTCTTTGCTAGCCCAATTCCATTTACTGCAGACTGCCCTGCAACAATGAAGGGAATCACCGGTATAGCAGGTAACTATCTAAAACTTTGGTAAAACCCCCGTCAATTCCTGTGTGCACTTTGGATGAGTAGAATAAAGAGTTATGCCTATCTAAAACTTACTGTCATGAATATATTTTGATAATACTAGCCAGTGCTTTCTAACTGAGATTAAATTCATGAAACAATTGTACTTGTGAGTTGAAAGTTGAAGTTTGTACAGACTGCTTCTCATTGTAAGTTGAAAGTTACAGTTTGTAACTAAGTTATATTTATCATTATGTCATTGCACTATAGCAAATCTATACATGTGAATTTTACTACAAATATATGAAGCCAAATTGGTTGAGCTGCTTGTTGCTACAGCAGCCAGCCAACAGTTCTTTCTTCCCAAATAGAAGAAAATAGTAGCAAATTCCTACAGCTAGTCTTGAGAAGTTGCAGTTCAAACAGCCACAAAATTTTCAGATAGCAGCAAATAGTATGCAGCTGCAGTTCCAGTTCAAACAGACACTTATTTCTTTATATTTTGTATCTACTTTAATAGTTAACCACTTGTGTGAGGTTTGATATAATTTCATTAATTGCAGTAGCACAACAGCAGTTATTTATTTTTTGTGGAACAACAGTTCATTAATTTTATTGCTATGATGCTCAGACTTGGAACAAGAAAAACTGGAAGCAAGACTAGAAGCTGAGAAGAGGGGAAATGCATTTGTTTGAACCTATCTTTTGTTGTTTCTGGTGTTGGATGTAAACTTTATGTAATGCTGGATGAAAACGTGTTTATGATTATATATGAAAACTTGTATGTAACTTGAGAGTTCGTATTTGATTTGATGCTAGGCACAAACATGAGATATATTGTATGTATTGGCTGCTTGATTAATTAAGTTGTCTTGTTTGTGTTCAATCAATTACACCTGATTTTGTCATGAAAACATTTGGCCAGTCTTACTGGCCCACCTTTGGCCAATCAGCATCTAAATCATCATCCATGTTGGCAGGCACATAAGCATTCATGATGTGGCAATTCATCCGTGACGGTTATTTTTTGTCATAGAAAATGGGCTTGGGTTGGGCTAATAGGCCTCAGGCTTTATCGTGACGGTTTAAGATCATCATTGTTTCCTTTAGTTCGTGATGGTTTTCAGTAAACCGTTATGAAGGTTAATCCATGACGATATCTGAAACCATCACGATGCTGCATAGTGACAGATTTTTATTGATCCGTAGATTAACAAGTTTCTTGCAGTGTTGTGACTGTTGTTGCACTACCAGCCTCAAGCACACTTACACAACCTATGTTGCGCCAATACTTGTTAAACAAGGCAAAAGAGTTGAATTTGTTACTTTTTTATATATATACATAGAATATTCTTTCATAGATAACTAGATCAAAATAATCATATACTCCTTTTGTATTTTCATATAAGAAAGAATGTTAAGAGTAGTTTTTGACTTTTAATTTCTCTTACATAATCAAACGTTACATAAAATCAATCAACATAAGTGCTCTTGAATATGGACCTCCTGATGCATTTTTTCACAATAAAATAGATATATTTGACTAATAGTTGGTCAAAACTTTGTCAAGCTTGAGTTAATGGGACCAAAATATGGCTTACATTTATGATGGATGTAGTATTCTTGTTTCTATGGCCATACTTCAATGTTTAATATATGTGTCCACTTCTAATGCAAATAAACTAATGCTACTTCTATTCAAATGAACATGAAATAGAAGCTAAATATATTAATGCTATTTTTTAAAAAAGAACATGAATAGATGTAAAGGAACTAACTTTTCCTGTGAATTTATGGTTGTGTATGGGTCTTGTATTTGTAGCAGGTGGCTGAAATCCAATCCATATCCTTAGTTGTTCCTTCTTAGGCTGAATATCTGCGTTCTTTAGCTTTTTTTTGGTTTCAGCCCCAAGCATGTTCGCACTCCGTTCCATATACTTTGCAAACCCTTGTATGAAAAAGTGATAGGAGGTGCTCGAAGGTAAGCTAAATTTAATAAGAAATTACTAATGTAGCAATGTTTTATTGGTGAAAGAACAAGCAATAATCCATACATTTTCTATAAGCTCAAGTTCTAAGTCCTTTTCAGTACTTCCATCATGATAATGCACTGAAGCAAACATGTTATCAAAATTGTATGTGCCCTTCAATGTAATCCGTACCTACATCGAAAGAAATTATATATTATTTCAAAGGTAGTATTAAGCTCTGAATTGTAATAACTTAATGTTAATAGTGAACAAAGAAAACTTACTTCTCTGTTGAGAACTCTTGTCTCGGTGAAGTGTTTGGCCTCTCTACCGAACCTATCAGGTGTAATTTCTGAATAAGTAGATGCAGATGGTACAAGCTTCTGAGCTACTGCCATAGGTACTTGAGTTGCTGTTTTACTATTAACATCAACATTTCCAGTAGCTCCAGCTTGAGAAGCCATACTTGGAATGAATGCTCGCCTTCCCATCGATGGGGCCTATTGATATGAGTCCGACAAACATTTTTTGTTCAAAAATATTCAATTCAAGAAAAGGTAAAGGAAAGAGTAAAAAGACAATAGACAACAGGAATATTACCTGAACCCCAGCAATATAAACCTGAACAAAATGAAAACTAGGAAACAAGTAAACTCGAATGGTGCTGCCATCACGGACTTGCTCGACAATAGCCTCCAAGGCCTTCCCTTTCATTTGAGCAAAAAAACCCTTTACTTCAGAAGGGTTGGTCGGTGATGGCAGAATTCTAGTTGAAGCATCTATGATGCCTTGTTCCTAGATAAATAACCAATAAGATATACATTGTTATGATCACAATGCAACCAACAAGTATGCTCTAATCCACGTTAACTTGATGTTTGGTAATTAAATCTCATATACTAACCTTACTCCAACAACCTGAACCTTGATCTTTAGCCTTTTCCTCCAATCTTAGCAATTCTGTGGTATATGGATTGTTGACACCCTTACGACGATATTGCTCTTTTACCTGATCAACCAAAATAACATTTGGAAATAAAAAGATACATAAAATAGAATATGAAAAGACCACCAAAAAGCAATAGAGTGAAAGATCATCTCACCTTGGCAAACCCTTGGGAAACTACAAGGTATGCAATATTTGTGCCGCTTAGATAAACTGTTCCATACTCACGTCCTGAAGTAGTAGAGTCAACTTTAAAGAGAATATCCTGCTTTCAATTTTAGCTCATATATATTAGTTGTAGAAAAAACATCAGATGCTACGCACAAGGAGCGTGTATATAAAACATATGGAAAGACCTTTCCGATGCAAAGTTTTCTAAGGAATTCCCTACTTTCCCAAGCAAATGGCTCGTCAGTTCCATAACGATGAGTCTAAAGCAATCATCAAATCAGTATTAGGGCACCACACATATGAAATCTGGATGCATGTGTGGATCGGTGTACATAAGATCTTACCAGCCTTGGAGCGATGATGCATGACAAAATGACTGACTTTTCACGTGGAACTGCATCTCCTGGTACACTGTCCATTATTAAGAGGGTGTCACCAGAAGGCACAGCCTTGACCTTCCCCCTCATCCAGCCTGATGAGGATGGCACGGCTGAAGCAGCCATTCCCTGCAACCAAGAACGAACCAAAAGATTAGAGTACATACGAGCAGTAAACCAATTAATCAGAGTGTGTAAGGGTGCAAATAAAACAGGAAGTGTGTGCCGGACACGGAAGCAGGTTAGTGTTGTGCCATTGTTGAACCGGCCGGCCTGCCGAGAAAGAAGCACGGCAGCGGCATCTGTGACAAAATCAGCTCACGACATACGATTAAGGGAAGCTGAGAGGCTATATATATACCATGATTGTAGAATAAGAATTTGAACTTGGGAGAGTACGCGTCCCGGCCTAACTGGATTTTATTTAAGCTAAGTCAAAGATACAGCCATGCCACTCCCCAGACACACCCTAACCCCATCCACCCTAGAATACGAGCGCAACTGTACACAATATATATACCATGCATCTAACACGCCATCACGCATAAAAATTACCATTACTTTTTCCAGACCGACACTAGTAGCTTCATCTGACCCCCAGAAGCTTTCTTGTATTAGCCAGGAAGCGGGAGGGGGCATGCATGCAAATGCAATATACGAAATTGTAATTATGTCAATAAATAGTATATGGCTCATCAGATCTACTATAGTAAGTTTAGAATTGCCTATATATGTGCACAGAGACATTCTGCTGCTAGCTTCGCCACATCAAAACTTTCCTAGCTACATCTAAACTAGGAGATCGATCACAAAGTAGAGGCTTCCTCATAGATAGACAGGCAGGCTTGCCCTCATGCATAGATAGATACATCTGCTAGATTCTATTCGTTCACCCAAAACCGTGCGTGCAGAGGTCAAAAAAAAAAATCTCCTCGATTCTCAATCTCAAGAAGCATGTAAAACAAGCTGATATACATGCACAAGATCGATCCAAAGGAACCTAGGCGAAAAACGAGTAATTCCACTCCAAAACCTATGGATCCACCAACACCCGAACCAGGAATTATTTAGTCCCAAGCCAAACATCACGCATCGATCCATCAGCGAGGTCTTGGGATACCCGAGGCAGATCGATATGATCCATCCCGGGACCAAGCTAGCTACGTACCTCCAGAGAGAGGAGCCTTGAGCGAGCGAGCGAGCAAGCGAGAGCTTCACCCTACCCTACGGCCGGGTAGCTAGGGCCGATCGAGGAAGGAGGAGACGCGAGGGTTCTGGGGCACGCAGGCGGCTGAGTGAAAATTCGAGCGATCGGCGTTGCCGTGTACTATATTTGTATAGAGCCCGGCTGGAGGGTTGGTGTGCCCGGCGGATTGCGGCACTGGTGCGGCTTTATTTCGGCTTGTTCGCCTGACGTGGTTCGGTCAAACACCGTCACGGACAAGAGGACCCACAAGAAGCGCTTCGATCGCCAGCCCGGCCCACCAGTAATCACCCACAATATAATCACTAGAGAGGGACCCAGAGCCCGATTCTATCACGGATCTCATGAAGAAGTCGTCCACGAAAGCATGCAGACCGATTTCTGTTCATCTGCGGTATTAGGAATTTATAATTTCCTTCAGTAATATAATTAGAATGTTTGTTGTAACACATTCCAGTATATTCTGACTCTATAAATCTTATATAGCTCAAGCTAGCTACGTACCTCCAGAGAGAGGAGCCTTGAGCGAGCGAGCGAGCAAGCGAGAGCTTCACCCTACCCTACGGCCGGGTAGCTAGGGCCGATCGAGGAAGGAGGAGACGCGAGGGTTCTGGGCACGCAGGCGGCTGAGTGAAAATTCGAGCGATCGGCGTTGCCGTGTACTATATTTGTATAGAGCCCGGCTGGAGGGTTGGTGTGCCCGGCGGATTGCGGCACTGGTGCGGCTTTATTTCGGCTTGTTCGCCTGACGTGGTTCGGTCAAACACCGTCACGGACAAGAGGACCCACAAGAAGCGCTTCGATCGCCAGCCCGGCCCACCAGTAATCACCATCAATATAATCACCAGAGAGGGACCCAGAGCCCGATTCTATCACGGATCTCATGAAGAAGTCGTCCACGAAAGCATGCAGACCGATTTCTGTTCATCTGCGGTATTAGGAATTTATAATTTCCTTCAGTAATATAATTAGAATGTTTGTTGTAACACATTCCAGTATATTCTGACTCTATAAATCTTATATAGCTCTTCATTCACCAATCTTTTCATAGAACCACTACTTCAGAAAACTAAAACAGCTCTTCATTCACCAATCTTTTCATAGAACCACTACTTCAGAAAAACCAAAATAGTGCAGGTTCAAACCCGGCAAGTATTCTGGTAGGGATTCGAACCTCAGACCTCAGCCTCGCGCAGTACTTCCACTACCACTCCACCCATGACTCACATGTGTCTAGATTCGGTTTTATTTCACCTCATTTTATACTAAACAGAGTGTAAATTGATTGTTTGAGCCACTAAACGAATTCAAATTAAAAAGTTGTCAACTACAAAGTTTCATAACTTTTCGAGATCTACAACTATCATGTAGAAAGTTTTTCCATCCGAGGTCGTTTACAAAATTTTGAATTTCAAATTTGACACATTCGAATGTATTTTTCGATGACAAGATTTCAAATGAAAAAGTTGTCAACTACAAAGTTTTATAACTTTTCGATATCTACAGCTTTCATGTAGAAAGTGTTTCCATCCGAGGTCGTTTATAAAAATTAAAAAATCAGTGTACAGGTACATCAGTGACGGTTCGTAGCTGGAACCGACAGTGAAGCTCCTCATCACTGTCGGTTCGTGGCTGGAACCGACAATGAAAGTGTCCAGGTTATCACTGCCGGTTCCAGCCACGAACTGGCAGTGATGAGGAGCTTCACTGTCGGTTCGTGGCTGGAACCGGCAGTGAAAGAGCAGAGACGCTTCACTGATTTTTCCAACCACGAACCGACAATGATGAGGAGCTTCACTGCCGGTTTTGCCACGAACCGACAGTGATGAGGCATCACTGCCAGCCCAAACAAAATCGGCAGTGATTGCCGATTCTGTAGTAGTGAACAATCTAGCACAATGACTTTTTTTGTTAATGTTGTGAAGATATGCATGGTTCAGGCAAATGCAGATCTGAATTTTAGTTGATGTTATGAAAATATACTGATTACAACTGCAAGTCTAAACAAAAAGTGTATTTTTCTACTCAAATCTCTATGTTATCTTTTCTCTATCTCTATCTCTATCTATATCTATATCTTCTATATATCTATATCTATATTATATATACAACTAAAAATATGGAGAGGACCCATCTACATGGCAGTGGTGAAGCCACAACGCCATCACACCTCTGTAACTCCTACTTGCGTCGTCAACATGTGGGCCTGGCGCCCAAGAGCACGTTGCTCCCCTCGCCCTCCCCAATCACCATCCGCATCGATCTCTTGCCACCCACCTTGTCGTCTCATGCGGATGGTTGTGATGCTGCTGCACCACTTGGATGCCATGCCGCCTGGAAACCTCCCCACCCCGTCTTGGCCGATCGCCCCCTCCTTCGCAACACTATGCTAACTAGCAACCACCCAAGCCTCCCTCCCTTCCCTGTCTACGAAGGCCGCCAAGAAAAGCAGCGGCGCAGGCGTGCCACAACGTCACCACTAAGAACCATAGTCCCAGCAATGACGCCAGAAATACAAATGGTATTAGAGATTTTTTACGGTGCTTGGGTGGAACCACGGGTTCCTCCCGTTAATCTCATTTAGAGCCGGTTCCTCCCCTTAATCATACTTAAGGGTAGTTTAGTACTTCTTCTATCGCACAGCTTCTCTCTCAGCTTCTAATCCCGCTCCCCACTACTCCAATCGAAATTTTATCGGCTGTGGAACGTACGGTTCCGCCGCCGCGAGCCCGACGTGAGCCGCGCCGCCGTTCCTTCTCCTCCTCCCCATCATCGTGTCCTTCCCCGCCACTCCGCCGACCCATCGCCGCCCTTCCCCATCGCCTGCGTCACCGTGTCTCCGCCGCCGCCAAGCACGCGTGAGCGGACTTCTCACCGCCCTGTGTCGGCCGCCATAACCGGTGACCTCGACCTCCTCTGCTCATCACGGTGCTCCCAAGCCTCCTCTACGTATCTCTTCCCCTCCTGGCGGCGACCTCGCCTTGGTCGGTTCCCATTGGCGACACGTCTTCAGGTAGGTCGCTATTCCCTTCGCCCACCTCAGGCTCCACCCCCTCTGGTTCTTTTCTCTGACTGTTGCACGGCCAGTTCCAAAGAAGGCCTGCTTTGACCATTGATTTGCGTAGTTTGTTAGTTCTTAACCTTATGATGCATTCTGAAAATATAGTAACTCAAGATTAGAAACATATCCTGAATGTTGTATTCGTATGTGTCTGTTGTAGCAGTGCCATCTGTACTGCATTTGGATTTAGCTCATGATCCACTAGATTTGTGATGGTGATGCTATATCCTAGATCATCATGATCATGAACCACAACATGATTGTTATTTTAGATTATCATATTTGATGAACAACCTATAACGATCAGAGTAATTGGTAGTGGTTGACAGATAAGATTTGCATTCATCATGCACTTTTACTGAACGTCAGTGGGTGAACACCTCCAAGTTTGGAATAACTATAGATTAAGATCACTCAATAGTTTCTTAATCCCTTTTAGATTTATTTCTTCCTTTTTAAGTTTTTTATTAAGGATTACACATCTTTTCTTCTATAAAAAAAATACCTATTTAAGGGGAACTTTAAGATTGTCTTGCTCTAACTTTTGTTTTTTCCCCTTTATTTATAGCTTCCCTTTGTGAGGATGTTTCTTGTTTTACTTCTTCCAACTTTTGAGCAACGATAACAACCATGAAAGTCTTACTCATGCTCTTTGGAAGCCATCCAATATTAGTTTATTGCACATACTCCACATTTCTTAAAACAACATCTGTTGCCTCCTAGATTGTGTCTTCATCAATTGTAATGAATAGCTGAACCAAGAAGATGAGTAGCATCAGGCCATTTTTCAACTGCAGGTCCATTGCCCATTTGGTATGCCTTTCTTTATAGTTTGCTTGTCTGCATGACCAGTGAGTTGGGAGTAGCCGACCAGGTTTCAGTTCCATTTATAGTCCTGAGTATTGATGTTTAGATACACAATAGACTATATGTTCTAATAGGCGCAGCCTATTCAATTTCTAATAATTTAAATTTACTTGCGTACGCTCGCCTTGTTATTTACAAAAGTAGATCTCCAAATGAACCAAATTGTTTTATTATATATATCTCTTTTCCCTTATGGCACTCCATATGTTTTGTTCAGATGCTGAAGTAGTGGTATAGAATACTGAAATCTTTGTATTATGCGCATGGCTTGTGAGTTTACCATTTTTATTTGTCTTGTTTTTACTATTTGATTGCAATACATAGTGAATGTTGTCATGTTAATTAGGAAAATTGGTTGATCTGAGTGAAGAGGCTCTACTGGATTATCATGAAATGGTCAGCAAGACATTCCGCAGTGAGGAAGAAGGCTATGAGTTCTACAACAGCTACGCATTTGATAGAGGGTTTTCCGTGAGGAGATTCTATGTGGAAAGAGACACGCCAACTAAGGAAATATGTCTAAGGAAATTTGTGTGCAGTCGCCAGGGTTTCGTGATGCTAAGCACATGAATAAAGCGATTAAGAAGAGGAAGTCACGGAATTTGAGTCGTTGTGGATGTGCAGCCAAAATGGTGATTAAACTGAACAAGGAGACAAGAGAGTGGTATGTCAAGGATTTAATTGATGAACACAACCATCCTTTGGCCTCACCAGATTTAGTTTGTCTCTTGTGGTCTCATAGAGGAATTAGTAATGAGCAGAAAGCAGACATCATTGAGATGGAAATCGAAGGAGTCCGTAAACACCAAATCATGAATATACTGGAAATGCAACATGGTGGATATGATAAGGTTGGATGTACATCAAGGGATCTATATAACTTTTGCTATCCATACAAGATAAAAGCAATAGAAAGAGGCGATGCTGAAACAATTATTCGTCACTTCAAGCATAGACGTGAGAGCAATCCTGACTTTTTCTTTAGATATGTTCTTGATCAGGAGGGGCATCTAAAGCACTTGTTCTGGTCTGATACTCAGTCTCATCTTGACTATGAAGCATTTGGCGATGTCCTTGTTTTTGATAGCACATATCGGACAAATCGATACAATTTGCCCTTTGTGCCTTTTGTTGGGTTGAACCACCATCGGAGCACAGTTGTATTTGGTTGTGGCCTCATATCCCATGAAACAAGTGAGTCGTAGGAGTGGCTATTACAAACATTCCTTGCTGCCATGGCTCAGAAGCATCCAGTATCCGTGATCACAAATGGCGACCTTGCAATGCAGAAAGCTATCAGAACAATCTTGCCTTATTCCAACCATCGGTTGTGCACATGGCATATTGAGCACAATATACTGTGCAATTTGACAAATTCTAAGATCAGTACAGAGTTTAGAAATTTTCTATATGATCGGTGTTCCATAGAAGAGGTTGAGAGGAAATGGGCCGATTTTTTGTACAAGAACAAAATATCAAGTAAGCACGAGTGGTTGTATCAAATGTACCAGATGAGGAGACTATGGTGTGCTGCGTATCAAGTGGCCCGATGTTTTTTAGGCCTAAGGAGCAACCAACGCAGTGAGAGTCTTAACTCCAAACTGCATAAGAATCTGGATAGGAAGATGACACTATTTGATATGTATGAGCACTATGAGCATTGCTTGGCCAATCTGCGTCGAAATGAGGCATATCTAGATGCTCCGGCGACTCAATCTGTTTCATTCACGGAAAAGCTAGCTGATCCTATGGAGAAACATGCTGCTAGTGTTTTTACACCTAAAGTTTTTGAATTGGTGAAGGAAAAAATGGATTCTACAGGTAACTATGTTATCTGGGCAATTCAAGATGGATGTGATATCACAACATATGACATTATTGTGAAGAACACAAGGGAGTGGAAGTTCCAGGTTGATTGTGAAAGCGACGATGACTCCATAATAAGTATGATTCGGTGCTCTTGTCGTAAGATGGAACGCGATGGCATACCTTGTGCTCACATATTCTGTGTATTGAAAGAATTGCGTCCAGAAACAATTCCAAGTTGTTGTGTGCTCAGTAGGTGGTCCATGAAAGCAAAAGCTGGATTTCCTCCCATAAGGAAAAGTAGCATGTACGATACTTCTCAAAGCCTAGAGAAGTATCGTGAGCTCCACAATTTGAGTCGTGAGGCGGCTTTCAAAGCATCCCTCTCAAATGAAAGTGTATTTTTGTACATGAAGCGTGTTCTCTGTGAAATAGTTGGCATTGGTGATGCTTCTAATGCCCAAGTAAAAATTGTGAGCTGTGCACCAATGTTAGCACAGACTTCGCATGCTGAATTACCTAATGAGGACATGGTTCTAGATCCTGTGGTTGTGAAGTCTAAAGGTGCACCTAAGAAAGACAAACGAATTGAGGCATTCCAGAAAAAACCACGAGAAGTGACTTGCAGCCAGTGTAAACAGAAGGGTCACAATAGGCGTACATGCTCCGAGTTAAAAGAACTGGTACATATATTTCAAAAGTTTGGGGGAAAGAGGGGAAAGAGATGGGGTGGGGCTGGATGTGCTGGTAAAGTTCGCTGACTCCGCGCTCGTACTCGGGCGGCGCGTCCGCGAAGGCGCCTTGCGCGACCATGGAGGCGCCTCGCGCAGCCATGGCGGCGGCCCACACGGACTTGCAGCCGGTGTCGTCGGAGGGTCCCCGCGCGGGCAAGTGGAGCAGAGGAGAGAGGGGCTGGGAGAAGGCGGCGCCGCAGGCAACACGGTGGCGGCGGCGGATGCCGCGGCGCGACCTAGCAATGGGACCGCGACGGAGCCGAGTGAGAGGGGCAGCGCGGACGGCGGCGGCGGATGCCGCGGCGCTACCTAGCAATGGGACTGCGACGGAGCCGAGTGAGAGGGGCAGCGCGGACGGCGGCGGCGTGGATGGCGGCTTCCTTGAGAGCGCCGTCGACGGGATACAGAAAGAAGGGAAGAGAACTAAACAAAAATAGTGAATCAGAAGGGGATAGAGGATCCTATGCTTTTGTATCCCCTTCCTTGTAGACGCGTGTGTCGACTAGACACAGGAAGACTCCCCTTCATTGTTACAACATTTTTATGGCAGTCTTAGCAAAAATTCTGCACAAATTCTTGACATGACTTCTAGGGGAGTCTTCCTGTGTTTACCCGTTAGTGAAGGGAAGAGTCTTCTCATGAAGATTCTTGAAAACACCTCCTACATTAACGTTTATAATGAAGGACCCATAGAAGGAGAAAAACCATTCCCTAGAAAAGAAGTCTCGATAGCCGAATCATCACCACTCCCATCCAAAGATTCTGCCATTGATCCTGAACCACAAATACCACAAATCTCGAAGGAAGAAGAAATTGAACATCTAAACCATTCCTTCGAGTTCGAGGCTAACCTTTCATATGATCTTGTTGGTTTTGGGAATGCCCACAATTATCGTATCCAAAAGAGACCTTCTAAGAAACATCTTTCTAGACCTCTCGTGAAGGAATCTCTTCATAAACCTCCCGCAGCAACATCATCTTGTGCCTCGACTTCCCACATGGCACATCAGGAAAAGCTTGGGATATTTGATGAAGAAATGTCGAGTGAGCTTATAGAAGAAGAACTAAAGTGTTTAGAATCCAAATCTATCCTCTCCTTCTCTATGCCCACATCTGACTTATCTTATGAACCCATCCTTGATCCTAATGATTCCCCATGTGTTCCTTCATTCAAGTCTTATGATGACCCACTTAATGACTTCGGGAATTCATTAAGACACTCGAGGCACGGAAGCCATGAGGGCCATAAATCTGACCAAGAGGAGCATAATCAACGGTTAGAGCCTTTGTCTACTGTTATAAGTCAAGAATGGTTGGATGAGGCCAAATCCTCAAAGGAAGTAACTAAAATGCCCACATATATGAGGAGAATATCCTGTCAAGTGTTGGGCATTAATAGTGAAATTTGCTACGATCCTAGCCTCGGGATCAACATCATTCCTCATTTCCATGTTCCAACATCATCAAAGAATCATCTATCCCAATCACAAAAACACCTTAGACTCCCTAATGGTCAAATCCTTGATTGTTTAGGAGTCCTTCATGATGTTCTTGTGGTGGTTGATGATCTCAAGATCTTCGTAGATTTCCACATCTTTGACCTTCCTGGACTTTCCTTTCATCTCACTTTTATCAGAAGGCCAATCATGAGAATCTTGGAGAACACAACAGTAAATGAGAAGCTTGATCATAGAATAGGTGAAGATTATCTACCCATTTGGTCTTCCCGACCTCTCATCAAAGGGTTAGAATCTAAACCAATTCTTGATCCACGGGGTGAGCTAATGTCAATCTCGCCAACAGCCATGACTCATTCAAGCCTTGAGAATGACTTGAAATGTCATGAGAAAGAAAGTGCTCACCCATTCTTTGAAAGGGAGAATGATGTCAATGAGCATGGAAGTTATACTCCGATCTTCCAATCAAATCCATGCTCAAATGAGAAATCTCCCAAATCAATCCTTCCCTCGACCATGACTACACACATGATCTACAACCCCTTCATTCTTCTTGTTTCAAAAATCTTTGCAAGGATGGTTGCAGATGTGTTTGTCTACCATAAATTTTGCAAATCTCGTAGTGGTTTTAGTCTTAAGGATAGGTTTGAAAATGTTGGAGTTGAAGGGGAAACCGCTTCACCAACATAAGTTACAACTTGAAGGTTTCCCAAAGACAAGCTTGTGTCTTAAAATTAAGCACTTTTGGAGCTAACCCAAGTCTTCTTCTTTTCCATTAAAGTTTTCTAAAAAATATATATATAAAAAACAAAAATTAAAAAAATATATATATTTCTAGTTTCCCAAAATTCTAAACTGAATAAAATGACTTTGTAAAAAGAGATTAAGGGAATATTTGTGAAATTGTTCCTTCGGGTATTTTTGTCACTAACCATTTCAGGTTTGAACAAAAAGAATGATGGAGCAAAACACAACGTATGTCCAACCAAACATCCTTCAATAATGAAGCACATTTAAAAGAAAATTTCACATCCTAGACTTGGATTTTCACATTGTAAAATGTTGCAAAATCCAAGTATGGGGGAGTGGATTTCTCTAAGAAATTCATGACATGCTTCATTCTTAATTTTGTTTGGATGTCTCTACCTTTCTTTCTCTTTATACCTTGCTCATCTTGCTAGTCATATAAATAATAAAAATTATAACAAATGCAAATGCTATCTGGTTCACCATCCATGCTCTTGTCTCTTTTAAGTGAATCTCTTTATGCCTTCATACTTCCTAGTTCTATTTTGAGTATGCTTTGGTTTGGGAGTAGTGTACATACTCCTATAAGCTCTTTAATTTAAGCGTGGTGCTTAGGTTAAATAGTTTTCCTTAATCAAATTAGACATGGTGTCAAGTTTGATTAATGTACCAAAAGTAAACTTGTATGGAATTTGGTTGTGCTCTTGGACTAACCAATGCATGATAACTTCAAAATTTTGGTGGTTAAGTCATGAGATCTTTCATAGAGACAAATCAAGGGTTGAGGTAGTAATGAAATAATCTTGCAGATCTTTGCCTCAACCTTGCTTAACTTTTAAAAAATTGGTGAACAATGATGGGACATCTCTTTCTGTGCTGAAATCAACTTTTCTATAGCATAAAAGATGTCCTCTGTTTCTATGACAATTATTCCCCTGCTTCGAATCATATGTGAATTCCTTCGGGTATATGTCGTCCACTAATCCTTTGCAGGAGAGAATCAATGAATGGAGAAAAAGGGTCTGAGTACAACGCGACGATTCACAGAAGAAAGATCATTCGTCATCAGCAATGTCATGACGCAAGGAATCGTCACGCTTCGAGATTATGGCTGCAACACCTATAAAGGTAAATGGCCAACGTCTTAAAGTTTTCTATGAGCATGAAATTCCTGAGCAATAAATTGATATGATAGATTTTGTTCTTAATCCAAATTAGAACTAAAATCTACATGTTTTAACTTTTTTTGTTCAAATTTCAAAAAAGACCTTAGAAATGGCCTAGACTCAGCCTTGACTCCCCCCTCGTGAAAGATCGGCCCATTTGGCCTCTAAAGTGGTTCGGTCGAACCTATCTTTGGGCCAAACAACCCAAAACTTGACGAGCTGACTCACCTAACCCTTGGCTTCCCCCTCGTGAAAGGTCGGCCCATTTGGCCACTTTAGTGGTTCGGCCGAACCTGTGTTTGGGTCAAACAACCCGAAACTTCACGAGACGACTCACCTGACCCTTGACTTCCCCCTCATGAAAGGACGGCCCATTTGACCACTTAAGTGGTTCAGCCGAACCTATGTTTGGCCCAATTAGCCCGAAACTTCACGAGCTGACTCACCTGACCCGATCAAGTTCGAAACCTGGCTCCTTCGTTCAAAATCTTTCAAAAAGCGTTCGGCCGAACGTGGTTTTGGCTCTTCAGTCATGCCCATTGCTCCTGAGCGTTGGACGGACATTCCTATCCTGTTTCCGACATGATCGGCCGAACATGGTTTTGGCTCTTCAGCCATGCCCATTGCTCCTGAGCGTTGGACCGACATTCCTATCCTGTTTCCAGCACGATCCAAGTAAAAATAGAGGCGAAGGACGTTGAATTATCTTTTCTTAACCTCTCCCTCTCCTTCTTCCTCATCTCACTTTGTTCTTCTTCACCACCAGTAGAAATTCCATCTCCTCTTGCTTCCCTTCTCACCTTGCTTGACATCACCATGGTTCCACCAAGAAGAAGAACGAAATGGAAAATTTTCTATGTGTTGTTGCCAAAGAAAGCAGTACCAACTTAGAAGAAAGAGTTTCTAAGGAGAGAATGATGCGTCTCGATCTTGAAGATAGCTTTAATGATCTTCACATTATCTCTAATGCAAAGTTCAAACGCTTATCCACGGCCATTGAGAGAGAGGATCTCATTGCCTCTCTTTCTCCTTAGTAATCCTCTAGAGCCATCGGCATAACCTGCCTCATGACCCTAATAGAAGAGAGCATGAAGTGATGCTTGTCATCCATTATGCTAAGGACCTTCTCTCTCCATCTTCTCCCTTGGATCACCTTAGCCCTTTATAGCAACAAGATACTTAGGCATGATAGTTTGTCACTCTTGAATCAATGAACACGTGCCTAAAGCTATCAATGACAAATGAAACTCTTGGTGCTGCTGGTATCTTACCCCAGCAGAACCCCTGCATTTGATGTCTGCTCTGTCACTGAATTCAGCAGGCTCTGAAACAAGTATGGGGAGTTCGGTCAAAACAACAACTTGTCAAAACATCACAAGGATCACTGAACCATGCTGAACACTTCCATGACACGTACCAGAAAAAATTTGGACCAAAACGACCACCTTTTTTATTCGGCCGAATCATATTTTTGGCAAAAATTCAGGAAGTTCGGAGCACATCAACATTCAGAGGTAAGAAATTCAAATGCAGAGAGCCCCATGGCCAAACGGCTCCAAAGGCATTCGGCCGAATGCACTTCTAGGGCCTGGACCCACCAGTCAGCACCCCTTCAAATTCAAACTTCAAATCTGACTGGTTTGCCACGTCTCTCTCCTTTTCTCTATACTTTTTCATTTATTCACTTTCCCTTCAAAAATAAAAAAATAAAAACAATTCCTTCATGAAACTTTTCTCTTAGTTTAAATTCTTTTAATATTGAATAAAAAAAGAAGATCGCATCCAAAATTAAAATTTTGAAAAGTGACATGATCTATGACATTTAAAGGGTAAAAGTATCATAAAGATGAATTCTTGTTTTTGCTTATGCTAGTAGGAAAATATCTTGATAGAGAACCATATTGACTAAGTTGTTGATTAATGTGATATAGTTCTCGGCTCATGATTCATACCCTGTCTATTTAAGGTTCTTGGATATTAACTTTTGAAAACGTCATAAAACCATAATGTCACTACTCCTCTATAGTGAGAAAATTCCTACCAAAACCATACATGCTCTTTCATGATTTAAGTTTTCTACATAAGTTGCTTACTTTGTGTTGAGTTTGGTCAAGTTTTGTGACCCTTGTTGAGAGACTTATCATGCTCCCAAGATCAAGATCACGTACACGCCACATATACAGGCTGCTTCTACACTAGAAGTACACAGAAACATGCCTTACATTTTCCACATAGTTCATGCTCCATGATCTAATAGAAAATCCTCTCTCTAGTATGTGCTAGTAAATGAGACATAGACTATGCAAAATTATGAAAAAAAATTAATAATATATATAGCAAAAAAATTGATGAGCATATCAAAGCTCATAGAAAAAAAATGATGATGAGCATATCAAAGCTAATAGAAAAATAAAGATAGTTATGTCTCAAAATAATAAGTTAGGAAAGAGAGATCATATAAAGGAGTTTTGATATTTTGCCATGTTTCCACACACTTGCACATCTTGATCTAAGAGTATGACATTTCTCTCCTTGGATCTGGAGTTTGACTTTACAATATATGCAAGGTAAGTATTCTACATTGTTTATCCCTACCTAAGCTCCACATAAGCCATTTAGAAATAGAGAGATACAAAGAAGGAAACCTCTTTATGACTTGGCGAGGAAACATACACTTTGAGTGACTTAGAGTACTATAAGAGGAGTAAGTTGACTTATGTGCTTTCTTTTGAAAAATTTATCAAAAACTCCAAGTACTAAAATATGATTTGGGAAAGATGAATTTGCCTTGAGAGTTGTTCTATTTCTCAACTTCTCAAGGATATATGTTAGCCAATACCACATATCCCATTGGTATGACAAAATGTCTTAAATGAATCTTTATGTTTGTTTTATACTTTGAATAACATAGTCTTGTTATCCTTTAACCTTTACTCGAGGACGAGCAAAGAGGTAAGTATGGGGGATCTTGTTGACGGTAATTACAAGCTATTTTATCACCATCAAAACACCGTCAACATCCTCATATTCAAAGGAAAACAAGAATAGCATGAACATAATTTACCCAATAACTAGTTCCACATGTCCCATGACTATTTGATGCAGGTAATGACAAATGGGGTCTTTTGGGAGCCAGTGGGCCCACTTAGGGGGTCAGCCGACCACCCTATGGACCCACTTGGCATCCTTAGCCCCCATGATCCATGTAACACCCTCAAGAATACTCTCTACCCTTGGATCCAAGTATATTCACCTCTCAATGGTCCAGATTCATAGCACAAGGATCCATAGGCCCAACATGACATATTTCCAAGTATGGCAAATGTGCACAAGGCATACACCATCATGATGGGCATTACGTCTAGAAGCCACCTGTGAAAGATGAGCCCATTTGGCCACAAAAGGCATTCGGCCAAATGCCTAGGTGGGGCCAGAGACCACCCACAGCCCCCCTGACCAGTGGGGTCAGCTTCTAGAAGAAAAGTGGCAGGGCCCACCTGCCATAGGGTTCGGCCGAATCACCATATGGTGGTTCCAGCTCCCCACCACTTCTTGCATGCCGCCATGCATCCACTTGAACTCCTCCGTTGATTTAAGACGGTTACAATGACGGTTTCATCCTACGGTGGCTGATGGAGGTGGTGCGGATCGTTGACGTGGCACCGGAGTAGCCCCTACTCCACCTCTAGCTATAAATAGACCCCCCTAGGCCCTCACTCTCACTCATGCCTCATTGGAGAGACTACTCCTTAGTAGTAGTGCTATGCTAGTTGGAGGAGAGTGAGGGAAGTCTTCTGGAGAAAGCCCCGGATCTGTCGGGAATCTTCTCCGGAGCTCTACCTCAGCGGATGCGATCCTCTTGTAAGTTCAGCACTTGTAAGTGATACATCCGAGTTCTTTATAGAAATTAATATTCTAAATCTGGTTTAGCTATTATACACCTTTTCACGCTTGTTCATCGCTTTACTTTAAGTAGAGTGCTTTAGCCTTAACGTATGGTTAAAGTAGTAAGAATAGTGTAGACGTGGTGTCTAGACTAGATCTTGCCTTTGTAAACCGCTTATCGCGCGGATTGTTTGTGGATGCTAGTAGAAGGTGACAGCTCTATCTAGTGTTCATATTCCACCACGTGTGTCAGATAAGTTCTTAAAAGGTAAGGCCTCAATACAACATGATGGCATGGTCCGGTTAGAGTTTTACCCTCTTTCTGATCTATCCCATCGCCTCCTACAAGAGAAGGGCTGATAAAGCCAGTATAACTAGCTTTGCCTTGTTAGATATCTTTACTACATAGAACCTCTCAACCCAGTTATCATAGTCTCCCTTGATTCATCATAGGACATATCTTTAATCCTAGTTAGATCACTATCGTTCCTTGAGGAAAATACGACACATGGAATACTCCCGATGAAGTGCTACATCGGTATAATCTGTGCGCTTGCGGATTTATCCAATAGTCATAAGAAATACCAACAAGCATTTCTGGCGCCGTTGCTGGGGAACGGTAGCTTTTAACTAGTACCCTTTGGTCCTATTATCCTTGTTTCATTTAAAACTTTCTTTCCACATACACACTTATGGATCAAACACCTCTCTTCGAGTATGGTGCTCCAACGGGCGCTAGGTTGGAGCCACCTAGTTCATCTCAGACTATATTAGACATTCATTATGAGCTTCGCCCAAGCCTCGTAAGGATGGTTCAGAACAAACCTTTTTCTGGGGACGAAGACGAAAATCCCTACACTCATCTACGTGACTTCGAACAATTGTGTTCATGTGTCCTCATCCATGGGATGAGGCGAGGTACCCTTAAGTGGAAGTTATTTCCATTCTCTTTAATGGGAATAGCCTAGATGAGAATAGTGTAGACGTGGTGTCTAGACTAGATCTTGCCTTTGTAAACCGCTTATCGCGCGGATTGTTTGTGGATGCTAGTAGAAGGTGACAGCTCTATCTAGTCTTCGTATTCCACCACGTGTGTCAGATAAGTTCTTAAAAGGTAAGGCCTCAATACAACATGATGGCGCGGTCCGGTTAGAGTTTTGCCCTCTTTCTGATCTATCCCATCGCCTCCTGCAAGAGAAGGACTGATAAAGCCAGTATAACCAGCTTTGCCTTGTTATATATCATAGTCTCCCCTGACTCATCATATGACATATCTTTAATCCTAGTTAGATCACTATCGTTCCCTGAGGAAAATATGATACCTGGAATACTCCCGGTGAAGTGCTACATCGGTATAATCTGTGCGCTTGCGGATTTATCCAATAGTCATAAGAAATACCAACACAATGTAGGAATTCTTGTGGCGCTTTTGTGATAAAGTACATGCTGGAGTGGAATGGCCATCAAATGAGGCATGATTTCTCATAGGTTCATGTACAGCTTCAATTGACAGTTCTATTTTCTATTTCGATACGTTTATAGCTTTGCTAAACAATATGTCTTTGTATTTAGGATCAAATTAACGCTTTCAAAAGAAAGATATGTACAAGGTTGTTGCATTCAGAGAGTAACAAAAGTCGAAGACCTTCATATAAGCAACCCATCATGGTTTGTTTAGTTTCCTGGCTACAGTTCTCTTTTATTTCATTCATATTTTCAGCAAAAACTTCCTACGGTTTCCTGGCTACAGTTCTCTTTTATTTCGTTCATATTTGGCCAAAAATCCAAAAGCAGAGTCTGATAATGGAGATGTCTACATATTTGAATCACAAAGTGGTGGAAACAAACACAAGATTAGATCAAAGAACACCAGTGGTACCAAAAAAAGAGAATCAGGTCAATCATCGCAAGTGCCAAACAAGCGTGGACGGCCAAGAAAAGATGCACAAAAAACGACGGCTTCAACAAACAAGAATAGCACAGAAAATATCAACACAGTTGCTCCAACTATGCATCGTGAAAATCGCAGAGTTTCCATTCCCAGCCAGTTTTGCATGAGCCCGTTTACGCAGCCGTAATGGTTAAAGGGTATGCAAGTTTATCTTAAATTTTTCTTACTCAGATTTGTTTCCTTAAGATCAACTCTTCATCAGGAAGTACAACTGCACTGATAAATAGTAATGACTTGGATTTCTCAGACATACTGCTAGTTAACATTCCTTGTTGTTTTATTTTCAGTTGTACTAGGCCTTCAAGTCACAGGCTATGTGATTCCTAGAGCTATGGAGGACTTAGACACACTGAAGATTGCTACTTTCCTATATTTGCAAGTCATGAAGCACTTTTTTTTGCCTAGATTTATTTTGTGTGATTCCTTCAAATTTAGCGAACAATAGAATCCTTGATGTAAGACATGCACCGAACTTGTAAATGTTTCAGTGTGATGTAGCTGGCAGCTAGTTGGTAGACCATTCAGTTCAAGTGCAAGCATCAGAAGGCATATGTGGTTGGTTCATGGATTGGAGCAAAATATATATACGCTAACCTTATGTTATCAATCTATATAAAATTTTATATATTCATAGGCAAATGGTAAAAAAAACTTATGACAAACCAAGATGGACTTATATTTCAGATCAGAAGAAATCAATTTTATAAATGTATTACATAAAGTACAAACTCTAAGCACATACAGAACATCTAAAAGAATGGAACCATCAAGAGCATACCAATGACCAGCCAGAATATGATGTATTAAATGTTTCCTCTATTTTTTTAATATAATTTTGCAACTTCAGGAGTGAGTAACATAGCATGAATGAAGATCTTTGTAAATAAAGTTTAAATAAACGGGTAAAGCTTTTACTGTAGTTCTGTTTTCTACTTTTTTAATAAGGGGAATAAAGTAGGGAAAGGCTTTGGGTAAAAAAACAAAAGAAAGGAAAATTCAAGAGAAACGTCTACACAAGCAGACAACTTCACAATAGGCTATTCAACAAAAAAGAGACTATTGCTAAGAGAGAACTTAAATATGTGTAGAAGCACCTTCAAATCAATAAGCACTTGATAAAAAGGAGTGCTTGCAAGAAATGACAGTTTACATGTGCCACAAACATAGTATGGAAATATTACTGTTCCTAGAAAGTATTGTTGTCTCTAAGGAGTAGTGGCTTCCTACAGATAAAGTAGAACTTGGAGCTACAGAAACATTATCCAACCAAGAGCACAAGAATGCCAATTGTTCAGAATCATGTATTGTAGATAAATCAATCTATAATGACTCAAAGAAATGTTCACATTTTGTAGACATCATACCGTATGAAATGGCACATTATCTTTGCCCATGAACTGAAATAATACCACATTATCAGGATTCTTCCACCACTTCTCCCAATCAGGTGTATAAGATGCTGTGATGGACACATAGCCAATCGGTGCATCAAACCAGACATAGAAAACCTGAAAATAATTGAAGTGGGAAATCAGATAAATTCATAATTGTAGACTTCATTCAGAAGTGATATGGCCAAACCTTATCTTTATACTTCTCAATTGGAACAGGAACTCCCCATTTAAGATCTCTTGTGATACAACGTGACTTTAGTCCTTCCTTTAACCATGCATTTGTAGCTTGAATGGCATTTTGACTCCACATACCAGCTACTGAAGTATCATTAATATAGTTTACCAACTTGTCTTCTAATAGAGGGAGATCCAAGAATAAGTGATCTGTTTCACGAATGTGTGGAGTATTCTTACATACCTACAAAGAAAACACATATCAAAAAAGAAATTCATTATTCACATTTTAATGCTGTTTTTATACATTCAATCAATGATAAAAATACAGAACAAAAATGATAGTGTACAGTAAGTACTGGATATGCTTACCTTACACTTTGGATCAATTAGTTCAGTTGGATTCAACATATGGCTACAATTGTCACATTGATCACCTCGCGCAGCTTTATTAGTACACCCTTCTGTTGGGCAGGTTCCTTCTACAAGCCTATCGGCCAAAAACCTTTGACATGTATCAACAATCAAGAAATCAAGTGCAAGCTACCAATGCGCAAGCCGGCCAGAACAAGTACAAATTACTGAAATTAGTGAAATACCTTGCAATTGGCTGTTGCTGCAGTGCTTGCTGTTCTACTCCACTACTCCGTAGAAGAGTCCATAGCCACTGCGCTCAGCTTTCCTGAATCCGCCCCTGGTTAGAAATCGATTAGAGCTTGGGGGAAAGAGGGGAAAGAGATGGGGTGGGGCTGGATGTGCTGGTAAAGTTCGCTGACTCCGCGCTCGTACTCGGGCGGCGCGTCCGCGAAGGCACCTTGCGCGACCATGGAGGCGCCTCGCGCGGCCATGGCGGCGGCCCACACGGACTTGCAGCCGGTGTCGTCGGAGGGTCCCCGCGCGGGCAAGCGGAGCAGAGGAGAGAGGGGCTGGGAGAAGGCGGCGCCGCAGGCAACACGGTGGCGGCGGCGGATGCCGCGGCGCGACCTAGAAATGGGACCGCGACGGAGCCGAGTGAGAGGGGCAGCGCGGACGGCGGCGGCGGATGCCGCGGCGCTACCTAGCAATGGGACCGCGACGGAGCCGAGTGAGAGGGACAGCGCGGACGGTGGCGGCGTGGATGGCGGCTTCCTTGAGAGCGCCGTCGACGGGATACAGAAGGAAGGGAAGAGCACTAAACAAAAATAGTGAATCAGAAGGGGGTAGAGGATCCTATGCTTCTGGATCCTATGTCATAGCAAATGTAGCAAAAATAGAGGATACTATGCCCTAAAATATTTGTGGAGCTTTGAGGTTTATCTTCTCGATATTGGACTCCAAATTAGGTTATGCTTCAGGAGGGGGTAGAGGATCCTTTTATATGGATCTGCCAGGAGTGCCATAGCTTTATGAATCGTGATCGAAAATCACCTCGTCCCTTGGATCAATCCGACCTTAAACAATGAGGTAGATGCAACCTAGAAGGTGGTAGAAAACTGACCTCCAAATAAGAGGGTGACAAGTGGGGCCCATGGACCGGCTGACCTAGGGGTGAGGTTGGCTGGCCTCCACCCTCAACCAATCATGTCGAATCACGGAGATCTTGTTATTGATAGTGGATTAGGACTCTTTTAAGTCGGTTTCATCTGGATGGTCAAGATTTGCTCCGACATATTAGCAAATAGGTCATTTTTGCCTGGTTTCTGATTAAATCTCTGAAGAAATACAGATTCACAAAAACTCATGAAATCCATTAGTTTAAATAGCTTTATAATGAACATTAACTACTATGGACAGGACAGACCCCGCATCCGAGCTATGGTTGGTCTGGCGAGCAGGCGGACACTGGGGAGGTGTCACCGCGTTGCAAGTTGCAGCGAGTAGGCAGCAATGCAAACCGGATGCCAAGCCCAGCCACAGGCACTAATCAGCGGGCAACCATTGTACTCGTGGACCGTAGACCATAAGGTGTTTGACGAAATGTGTCATTGGTTAGGATTTCATGTGCATCTATTTGTATTTTAGCAGACATGTCCTCTTTCTATTGATCTAGCATGGCTTCATACATGTGGTAAAAAAAGGACAAATGAGATATTTTATTTAGTTCTTATAATATATTTCCAGTCAAGTTGCATTGTGACAACTAAATCTTTCTCCATATATGACATATACAAAAAATATTAGCCATTCTGCATATCAAACAGACTACGAAATGCAGTCCAAGACCTCTAGATATAAAAGATTTAGTGGAGGAATGAAGTGGAGGAACCTAACTGTAGCTTGGACCGGCCACTTGGGACCTTTACTATCTGAGTGACATAATAGAGCATATTGGTATTTCTAAACTCACTACTGAGAACCAAAGTCTCCAGTATATATCATTGTAATGGAACCAGAAATACACATGGAATTAATGTCTTAGAAATAAATATATAAGATTCTGCAAGCATAATGATTTATATCATTGTAACACTATATCCGGTAGTATCACAGCTTATACACTTATCGCCCTGTTTCTGCAACCACATCGTCGCCCTTCTAGGATCATCACGTATGTTTGCAGCATTATTTGCAGTAGTTGAATTCTACCTAGGCACTTATAGAGTGCAAGACAAAATTAGTCAAAGTCCCATTCATACTCCAGGCATTCAATTGCAGTAGGTTTAGTTAATCCAAACAAATAAAATAAGTGAATCGCCTTTTCTTATGCATCAAGTGAGTTCGTGCCTAAATTGGAGCATGCATCTTAATTATCACACATTAATTCATCTAAATCTATGTCCAACTAAGACCATATAATGACTAAACAAATCAATTTGGTTTATTTATATGTCAAAACCATAGATCTTTCTGTGTTGCTTTAATTTTGACTAGCTTAATGTCGCGATCCCTTCAATTAATATGTTGCAGGAAAGTCAATCTCGTGACATTTGAAAGATAGAATTCATGGCACAGCACCAACACCAGCACAAGAGAAGAACATCTATGCATTACTGATATATCATTTTAATGGAACCAGAAATACACATGGAGTTGGATGTTGTTGTCCCGGTCAACAACTGAGTGGCAAGCAGGACTCAAGAAATTTATTGATACTATTTTTGAAGGCATCTATGCATTAGAAACTGCAGCATGTCCATGCTCAAGGTGTCGTCGAGTTGTGTACAAAACAAAATCCGAGGTTCAAATGGACTTGCTAACTAAAGGGTTTGATGATAATTTTGTCAAAGAGAAAGGTAATACTGAACATTGGAATTGATGATAGGGATCTGAATGTAGGCCCAAGAGATGATACATCATCTGCCAACAATCTGTTGTTCATATTAATTAAGGGTGTGTCGGTAATAACAATGAACAACCAAATGAGAGTGCACAGATCGCAAACGCTGAAGCAGAGGTGGTTCGGGCATTGTCTGATACACAGGTAGGCACGCATGCTGTTACTATTGAACCCGTGGTGCTTCTAACGCCGCCAATGCCACGTTGGAAGCGGGGACGTAAAAAGCATAACACTCCAGTAGTGGATGACCAGGTAAGGAGGAGTATCAGGTTCAATAAGCCGCCTGTTTTTTATTTTATTTTTTTATTTACGATGGAAGACAAAAAGAAAACCAAGAAGCCTAGGAAGGCAGCTGCTACTGAAGGCCTCTTCAAGCAGATTGAAGGTATGCAGGCTCAAAGTGCAGAGGGGGAAGCTTTACCTGTTCCTCTAATGCAAGAGATTGGCTCAACTTACTGTGGGGTGCCTCCTGAGGAGATTACCAGTGGCATCCTCCTGAAAGTTCCTTTCAATGTGGAGTGAAACTACTATGGGTCATCTAAACTGTTGCTTCATCTTTTGTTTCTTGCCCTACTGCGTTTACCAGCTTGGTGTGCTTAGTTATGTAAGAATTGTAGCAGTTGACTGGTCACTGCTAAGTTATTTAAACCAACCTTTTGTTTAATGGCTGTGCACAATCGTTGTTGGAATGTTTTATGTTGGAACATAAGGGGTCTAAATGATGCTACAAAATGGGATTCTATTAGGCACAAAATTGATGAAAGCACTAGCTTTATTGTCTGCTTGCAAGAAACCAAAAGGGAGCTCATTGATTCTGTTTTTTTTTTTGAGGAATTTTATGCCACGACGTTTTGACTCTTTTGATTACAGCCCTTCAGAGGGTGCTTCGGGTGGTATTCTTGTAGCTTGGAATTCTTCAGTCTTTCATGGTGTGGTCCTTGATAAGGAGCCCTTTGCTTTGCGTATTGAATTCACTTCTGCCCTAAACCTTGCCACATGGACCCTGGTTACTGTATATGGTCCGACAAGAGACCCAGAGCGGACTTATTTTGTCTCTTGGCTATATAGTCTTCATATTCCGCTAGAAGATCATTGGTTAATAATTGGTGACTTCAACTTCTACTGATCAGCTGAGAGTAGAAACAAGCCGGGTGGTAATGTCAATGACATGCTCCTTTTTAATGATATTATTAGCCATCTGGGTCTCACTGAACTGCCTCTCAAAGGTAGATCCTATAATTGGAGCAGTATGCAGTCAGAACCACTTTTGCAGCAACTTGATTGGTTCTTCACCTCATCAGCCTGGACACTCACCTAGCCAAATACCATGGTTCTCCCTCTGGCCAGATTGGTTTTAGATCATACACCCTGTAAAATTCAGATTATCACTTCAATTCCAAAGTCTAACCTGTTTCGTTTTGAGAACTATTGGCCCTTGATGCCTGGCTTCCAAGAGGTAGTGACTGATACTTGGGACTCAGCCTACTCTCATCCAGACAGTGTGCGACGTCTTTCGTACAAACTTAAAAGGCTGAGACTATCCTTGAAGTCCTGGGACAGTCAGAAGTCAGTCTTGACTAGGCTAATCCTTCACTGTAATATTGTCATTTCCTTTTTGGATGACTTGGAGGAAATTCGGTGCTTATCAGTTGCAGAGAACAATTTCAGAAATATTATCAAATCACAGTTACAGAAGTTTCTAAAGATCCAACATATTTACTGGCGGCAACGATATAAAGAGAAGTTAGTCAAGTTTGGTGACGAGAATACTAAATTTCCACGCCATGGCTACTGAAAGATATCGACGAAATGCTATTGCCCAACTTACTGCTGTAGATGGGAGAGTGGTAGTTGACCATTCTGAGATCTCAGTTCTTTTTTGGCAAGAATTCAAGACTCGAATGGGGATTTCAGCCACCCCCGTGATGCTTTTTGATCTCTCAACTCTGCTTGTAACTCAGGATTTGGATGAGCTCGCTGACCCTTTTGATCTAGAAGAAATTAGTAAAATTTCTTTGTCTTTGCCTATAGATAAGGCCCCTGGACCAGATGGGTATAATGGTCTTTTCTTTAGGAAATGCTGGAGCATAATTCAAAATGATATATTTGACCTCTGTATGGACTTCTACAATCATTCAGCTAACCTACAGTGTATCAACTACTCCTACATCACTCTGGTGCCCAAGAAGCAAAATCCAGAAAGAGCTAATTACTTTAGGCCCATCTCTCTTCTAAATTCTTCTATGAAGCTCCTAACAAAAATCTTGGCAAATAGATTACAGAAAGTCATTCTTCAGGTTGTGCATCGTAATCAATATGGCTTCATGCAAGGAAGAACCATACAGGACTGTTTGGCTTGGACATTTGAATATCTCCATCAGTGCCACTATTCCAAGAGAGAGATTATTTTACTCAAATTAGATTTTAAAAAAGCTTTTGACATGGTTGAACATGCAACTATTTTGCAGATTTTGGATGCCAATGGATTTCCACCAAGGTGGTGTTCTTGGATCAAGGATATTCTTTCCTCTGGCAGTTCTTCTGTCTTGGTCAATGGTATTCCTGGAAAAGACTTCCAATGCAAGAGAGGGGTCATGCAGGGAGATCCTCTATCCCCTCTCCTTTTTGTCTTAGTTGCGGACCTGCTGCAGAGCATTATCAACAAAGCTTATTCTTTAGGCCTCTTTGGACTCCCAATACCAAACAGAGAAGTGGATAATTTCCCAATAGTTCAATATGCTGATGATACTCTGTTGTTCTTGCAAGCAGATGCCACACATTTATTTTGTCTAAAGGCCCTTTTGCATAGTTTTTCTCTCTCCACTGGGCTTAAGGTGAATTATCATAAGTCTTGTTTGATTCCTATAAATGTGGCTGAGGAGAAAATACCTTTGCTCACTGGAGTGTTTGGTTGTGTCGTTGGAGAGCTTCCCTTTTTTTTGATAAAGGAAGTTTTTATTAAGACTTCAGTAGCAATACATCGAGTTGATACAAAGTCACAGAGCTCGACTTCCGGCCTCTGCCTATCATGAGACACACAACCAAAGAAAAAGAAGAAAACTGACACATTCTAGTGACTATCAATTCGCAAACTAGACCGCCACCCATGTGCCTGGGAAAAAAAATCCTTGGCCACCTGCATGTATCCTACAAATCTGGCTTTTGCAGAATAGCCCAAGTGCGTAGCCAGTGAGTAACAAAATAGATAACCTGCACAGGAGAAACAATTTTTTTCTTTTTAAAAACAATATCATTCCTGCTGAGCCAAATAGACCAACAGGTCGCTACCGCTCCTAGCAGGAGTAACAGCTTGACATCTTTGTTAACACCCCTTAACCACTCGTTGAACATATGACCTATATTATGGGGTTTTAAAAGTCCTGTCGCAATATGAATAGAAGACCAAATTGAACAAGCAAACCGACAGTCAAAGAACAAGTGCTTAATTGTCTCTTCTTTGTGACAAAAGCAACAAATTTTACTACCTTGCCAATTGCGCTTTACTAGGTTATCTTTTGTTAATATAACTCCTCGTCGTAGGTACCATAGGAAATTTTTTATCTTCAATGGGACTTTCACTTTCCAAATGAGCTTGTTGATGTTTGGGATATCAGTATATAATAACGCTTGATAGTGTGATTTCACTGAGAATTGTCTGTTTGGATGTAAATTCCAGTGAAACTCATCTTGCTCACTGCCAACTGTATATTAGCAATTCGAGGTAACAAATTGTTCCACGCTACTAATTTGGGACCTATGAGGTCTCTTCGCCAAGATAGGTTTGGTGATGGAGTAGAAAGAACCTCTGCAATAGTAACATGTTTAGGTCTGGCAATGTTATAAAGACATGGGTATTGTTCATGTAGAGACGAATTCCCTAGCCATTTGTCTTCCTAAAAACGCACTTGTGTCCCGTCCTTTACAACGAAGGATCCAAAGCGGAAAAAGTCTCGCTTCACCTTCATAAGACTAGACCAAAAATGAGAATCCCCATTTTTCCATTCCACCTGTATTAATGGTTTCGAGCCTAGGTATTTATTGCGTAGTAATTGCTGCCAAGTCCCCTCAGTGGTAAGTAACTTGAACAAACATTTACTAAGTAGAGCAATATTTTTAATGTGCAGATCATGAATTCCAAGACCACCTTGGTCTTTGGGCTGACATAAAATGCTCCACCTAGCTAAACGATACTTCTTTTTTTGCTCATCACCTTGCCAGTAAAATCTAGAACGAAAATAATCCAATTTCTTTTGGTCTCCTCTCAACAAGGCAAAAAATGACATCATATACATTGGAAGGCTACTAAGGACTGAATTTATCAATGTTAAGCGCCCCCCAACTGAAAGGTGTTTCCCTTTCCAACTGCCCAGTCGCTTCTCAACACGTTCCTCAACCTTCCTCCACTCAGCATTCCTAAGCTTTCTAATGTGTATAGGAATTCCCAAATATCGGATTGGAAAATTCCCAGACTTACAACCAAGCAGTTCGACATATTGATCAAGGTGGTCTTGGGCATCTCCAAAACAGAACAATTCACTCTTATGAAAATTAATCTTATGAAAATTAATCTTTAAACCCGATACTTGCTTAAAAGCACAAAGTAACAACTTCATGTTTCGAGTTTTCTCAAGGTCATGATCCATAAAAGAATTGTATCATCAGCGTATTGTAGAATAGATAATCCACCATCAATGAGATGAGGCACTACTCCACAAATTTGCCCATCCACTTTGGCCCTATTTATAAGAATCGCTAGCATATCTGCTACAATATTAAAAAGCAATGGGGATAAAGGATCACCCTGTCGAAGGCCTTTTCTAGTTTGAAAGAAATGACCAACATCATCATTAACATTAATAGCTACGCTCCCACCCGAAATGAAAGTTTTAACCCAGTTTATCCACTTGGGCGAGAACCCTTTCATTCGAAGTGTTTGAAAAAGAAAGGGCCATTTGACTTTATCATACGCCTTTTCAAAGTCTATCTTGAGGATTACACCATTCTGTTTCTTTCGATGCAACTTATGAACAGTTTCATACAAGATGACAACACCCTCCAAAATGTTTCGTCCTCGCATAAATGTTGTTTGAGTTGGACTAATAACATGGTCTGCCTATTGGTTGTTGACTAGTGGAGCTGGCTGATGCGCCCCTTCAGATATCGGTAGAAGATGGTTCGGAGTAGTTGGCATGGGCGCAGCACCAGTCATCTGGACGTTATGCATTGGCTGACTTACCGATGGGTAATTTTGCACACTTAGTAGATTAGGTTGAGTCATCATATTCATCGGTTGTTGTACCGATGGTCCACTCTGAGTGTTTGCTAGACTTCCATACTGATACATTAATACGCCAGGCTGCTGAACCGGCGGCTGACTAGTCCATCCAGGATTATAAATCATCGGCATGTGACTTACCGATGGCTGATAGCTGACTGGCACCTGCTGCTCCTGTACCTTGGAGTAATCAACAAATTGGTTACCTTGATGTGCTATTACCCCGGCCTGAGGATTTACTAGCATAGGTTGGCTTCCAGTTGCTATAGTGTGTTGCATCGGCACAGAGTTTGCCGATGGTGGCATCAGAGGTATTTTAGGAATCACTTGGAAATCTTCTGATGGCACTTGTACAGTTGGAGAGGACGTAGAGTAATGCATCATAGGAATCACCGGCTGTGATTGCATTGCCGATGCCATGGAGCCCTTCCAGGCTGAACTATCTCCCTACACCAGATTAGAACCAGCAGATGGATTTGAAGACATACCGTAACCCCACCAGTTGGCAGGAGCTGGATGATTCTGGATAGCAGGTCCCGACATTGCCGACGCCACTGGATCTGCACTAAGCTTGGTGACGCTTTCAGGACTTGGTCTTGGCGGTGTAGCCACATCGGCAGACGGATCCACGGGAGTGGAAGACGCCATTGGGGCTGCCGATGGGTTTATAGATGCCGATCCAGGTTGGTGATACGCTGGACCAACATATTGGGGTGCTTGTCCTTCTTTGAAAGATTGCATAACAGCATTGTAGACAGTATTGGACAGCACATTGGAGTGACTAATTAATGCTTGATTCAAGGCAGAATTAACCTGTTGACACCGTTTTTCGGCACGTGTCAAATGAGCTAAGTTTTGCATTGATCGGCAGCCGTTTTCCATCGGCATCGGAAAGTCATCAGTCAATGTTACCGATGAGGGTAAGAACCGTGAAAAGGATAAGTTTGTTGCCGATGGAAGCTGGACATTTCTTGCCGATAGGGATATTGCTGATAAGGATGTTGCCGATGGGAGTTGGATGACTCTTGCCGATAAGAATTGATTGGTGAAGACAAGTTACCAGAAGTACAAAGTTGCCGATCGGAAAGTATTGCCGATGCCGATGGGTATGGAGTGCCGATGGGCGCAGGGTGACTTGACGGTTGACGTCAGCAAGGGATTGCCGGTGGCGAAAGGAAGTCGCGGATTAAAGGAGTCTGCCGATGGAAAGTTTTCATCGAAGGAAAGACATAAAGAAACTGGTGATTTTTATACCAGTATTGTTATAGTAGTTTGAGTCCGACTCTTGCACGAGTCATTTGTTTCCTTAAAGATAGGGGTGTCTGTTTAGGAAAATAATATTGTTGTTTGGGTTTGATTCCTGCGCGAGTCAGTTATTTCCTTAAAATAGAGTTTTGTTTAGGAAAGATATGAGTCGTGTCTTTGTACAACTCTCCATGAGGGAGTATAAATATGTGCCCGAGAGCCACGTGAAAAATATATCAATCCTATCAAACAAATCAATTTACTCTTATTCTATTTTTATTGCAATTTATCTCTTTTGCATTAGTCTTAGTTTATCTACGAGTTCTTCAAGCTTCGACGGGCTGCATCACCTTGATCTCCGTCAAACCCTTGTAAGTTTCGCGTGGGAGTACCTCTAAGCTTTGACATCCGGGCGCATCGCTGTTGTCTCGTTCAGCTCTGCTCTAGTTATCCTGATCAAGTCTGAGTCTTGACATCTGGACATATCGCTGTTGTCTTGTTCAAATCTCATTCTAGTTATCGTCCTTGTCGATTAACTGGTCAAATCGACTGGCACACCTTGGATATCGAATTTCGGGTAATAGCCCGAGGTGTTCGCAGATCTTAACGCTTTTTGTGTCAACACCACTTTTGGCACGCTCGGTGGGACCAATTTTACATCTATCATGGGTGATAACTCCGACGTCAACCAGAGGAATGTCATCGGAGTCTCCGAAGCCAATCTGAGAGATGATCAGAAGCAGGCTATGGAGGAGTACAAACGGTTATATCTCAAATCCTTCAACCTAAACCGAATCGGTGAAGTAGTCCAGAAGCAAGATCTGCCGTCACCACGGCAGGTCACTTTCAATGCCGATCCTGGTAAATTACAAGAGATGGTTAATTCTGCATTAAATAATGTATTAATTAGCCAATCCAATGTGCTGTCCGATACTGTATGCAATGTTGTTAAACAAACTTTCAAGGGAGGACAGGCACCATATTATGTTGTTCCGGAGTATCGTCGATTCGGATCGACATCTGTTACGATCCCATCGGTGGTTCCAAAGGTGTCTTCACCGATTATGAACCGATCTGCCGATGAGATCATGCCATCGAGATCAAGCCCAGCAAACATTACTCAGGTGAATGCAAATCTGGTGGCCGCAACAATGTCTAGACCTGTGACCCAGAGTCAGCCAACTTCTGCCAACTGGTGGGGATACGGTATGTCTCCAAGTCCATCTGCTGACTCTAGATTGGTCCAAAGTAACCATGTAGGGTGGAAGATTCCCATGGCATCGACAACACTTATATAGCCGATGATTCCACTGATGCATTATGCTACATTTTCTCCAACGGTGCAGTTGCCAACAGGGAATCTTCAAATGGCAATACCCAGAGTGCCTTACGCCCAACCATCGACAAATCACTTGTCAGTATGACAAGGCCCAGCAGCTGCAGGTCAACCTATGGCGGCAATGGTTCCTCAAACTGGAGTACCTACTAACCAAGGTAGTTATTCTGTCAATTGCCCGGTGCCACAAGAACGACAGGCATCAGCTGATTATCAGCCATCGGTAAATTCTTGGCCGATGCAACAAGGCATGCCGATTGTCAATCAGCCTGTATCGGCAATGGCTACTCAAGTTGTGGTACCCATGAGTCAAGGTAATCATCCAAGGGCACAAGAGCTACAAGCGTCAGCTGGGCATCAGCCATCGGTAAGTCATATGCCGATGACACCTAATGTAAGTTGGATCAGTCAATTACCGATTCAGTAGCAAGTTGTGCAGCCTGGGCACCAAGCGGCAAGAGCTCTGCAGTGTCATCCGACGAGTCTTCAGAATGAAATATCGGTACATCGGTCGATAAGTACTACACCGCAATACTCGCAAGTAAATGTGCATAACGAGACATTGGTACAGCAACCGATGAATATAATGCCACGACACAAGCCAGTGAGTATACAAAATTGCCCATCGGCAACTCAGCCAATGCATAGTGTTCAGATGGTTGGTACTATGCACGCACCAATCACTTCAAGCACTTCGATGTCAAGACCTAAAGAAGTGCATCAAATTACTCAACCAGTAGGCGTTCAGAGTTGCCCATCGGCAAATCAGCCGAGGCATAATATTCAACAGACTGGTGCCACAAATGTGTCGATTGCTCCGGTTTATTCATCACAAAAACATGAAATAGTATGTCAACCGGCTCAGCCAGTTAACAACGAACTTGTGCATCGGCAAGATCAAGACGCCAAGGTTTTCGAGCTTAGTGAAAATTGGGATAAAGAGGTGTCCTTGATTAATAAAAAGGAAGATTCCAGGGCGAATGAAGAGCCAAGTACTGGCATTGTTGAGTGGGTTAAGAACAGGAAGCCGGTATCTTGTCCGTCTGATCAAGAAGAAGCTGAGAGATGCACTTTTGATATCGCCAAGGCCGATAGGATGTTTGACATATTGCTCCAAGAAGGGAAGATTAAGCTGGCACCTAACCAGGTAATTCCGTCAGCCGAAGAGCTCAAGAAAATCAGGTATTGCAAGTGGCACAATGCAACTTTGCACAATACCAATGACTGCAAAGTCTTTAGGCAGCAGTTGCAGTCAGGAATTGAATCTGGGTGGATTAAGTTTGAAAATTCTAAAGTTCAGAAACTGATGAAGATTGATCAGCACCCGTTTCCGAATAATATGGTGGAAACTAGTGCAAAAACTAAAGTGCTGACATCGGAAGCTGCCAAAAAGAATGCATCGGTAGATCCTAACCATCAAGTAGCTGAGCGCGATGAGAGGAGGTTTGCCGATGACAGAAAAGGCAAGAAAGTTGCCGATGCTGGTAGCGGTGCCAAGAGGGCTCCTGGTGTTATAATCACGCATCCGCAGCCAAGGCAAGAGTATCGGCAATCACAAAGGGAGCGATATCGGCCGGAAGAAGAAGAGCATCAAGAGTGGCTTCGGCATAAGGACCACTGGAAGTGTCCCTTCTTCATTCACTGTTGGGAGAAAGGCATCAAGCTACCTACTGCCGATAATTGTCCCGAATGCAATGGGCACTACCCTACCGATCGGTCAGAAAAGAAGCCTCGTTTTGACAATCGGATTCCCAGGTATGCCAGGCCGCTCAGGGAGAAGAAGTCGGCACATGACCGACTGGGGGGCAAGCTCAGCGCGCATAACAGGCTTGGCAGGCGTGTTGATCAAGAAGAGCTTGAGGAGATTGCCAATGCAAGAGTGCCTGGTGAAGAGATATTCTCCAGAGATCCAAACATCAGGAGTGGTGCCAATACAAGCAGTGAAAAGCAGCGTCAGCCTGTTTGGAAAACCAAGCTTCCTCAGTGATGCCCCAAGGGTCTTACAAAGACTCAAAGAAGGAGGATGCAGCGCGAGCGCCAGGAAGACTTGTATCATGGTGGAAACACTTCCAGGGGGGAATCTTCATGACAAGCTACGGAGGCCAAAGCGCAAAGATGAGAGTCCGTCGGCAGATGTCAATAGACCGCCGATAGTGTAATTATAATCGATGGCCTCGGGTATTTTGGCTTGGAAGTAGCACTTAGTGAGCCCTGGTATTCCAGCTATTACACTTGGAAGGCTTCGGCAGGCTAGGTGAAAAGTTTGTGCGTTAAGAGCAGCGCTACCGATGAATTTGTTGGTTGCAAAAGGATTGTAAGAATGGCTCTACAATGCTTATGTGCAATAGTCAAAGAAGTGCAAGCATTTTAGAGGAAATCAGTTGATTCAGAAAGTCATAACATCGGTAATGGCTGCCGATGACTAGAAAAAGGAAATTGCCGATTACTTAAGAGTTCCATCTAAGAAGGTTGAAAGGCGTTTAAGGTTCCAAGCCACCAAGTATGTGCTCCTTGACAATGAATTGTATTATCGGACGATTGATGGAGTTTTGCTCAGATGCCTTAGTAAAGGGGAATCAAAGGAGTTGATGGGCGAAATCCATAAAGGTGTGTGTGGGGCACGTCAATCGGCATTCAAGATGACATGGATGAATAGGCGGAATGGGTATTATTGGCCGACAATTCTTGAAGACTGCTTCAACTATTTTAAAGGATGCCAGGATTGTTAGAGGTTTGGTAATGTCCAGAGGGCACCTGCATCGGCAATGAATCCTATAATCAAGCCTTGGCCATTTAGAGGATGGGCTATTGATCTCATCGACCAAATTTATCTGCCATCAAGTAAGGGACATAAGTTTATACTCGTTGATACCGATTACTTTATAAAATGGGTTGAAGCGATTCCTTTGAAGAAGGTAACATCGGCAAACATGGTAGGTTTTGTAAAAGAACACATTGTTTACCGATTCGGTATTCCTCAAACTATTACTACCGATCAAGGAACTATGTTCACATCGGGAGAGTTTGATGAGTTTGCTGCTAGTATGGTGTTCAAGGTATTGAATTCTTCTCCTTATTATGCCCAAGCTAACGGTTAGGCCGAAGCAACTAATAAAGGAATTATCAAGCTTATCAAACGCAAGATTGAAGAGAACCCTAGAAGGTGGCATATAGTCTTAAATGAAGCCCTATGGTCGTATCAGATGGTTTGTCATGGTGTAACTAAAGTTTCACTGTATCAGTTAGTCTATGGACACGATGCTGTCTTGCCTTGGGAAATTAAAACTGGTTCTAGGCGATTATTTTCTAAAGATCAATTGACAACCGATGAATATGATACTCTTATGAAGGATGAGTTAGAAGATTTAGCAGGTCATCGGTTGAGGGCTCTGATCAGCATTGAAGAAAATGAGAGAAGGGTTGCTAGGTGGTATGACAAGAAGGTGAAGGTGAAGGAATTTGCCGATGGTGATCTGGTGTGGAAATTGATTTTACCGATTGGTACTAAGAGTCCTAAGTTTGGAAAATGGTCTCCTAATTGGGAAGGTCCTTATCGGATAAAATAGTCTGCTCCTAGCAATGCTTATATTTTAGAAACTCTCGAAGGAGTTGCGTTCTCCAGAGTAATCAACGGTAAATACTTGAAGAAATATTACCCTAGTATTTGGGTAGACGCATAGAGCGCTCGTTTGAACGCCGATGAAAGAAAAAGTTATAAAACATTGGTAAAAGCGTACTGACATTATATTATAGAACAAAATCAAGTGTTACTGATTACATTTGCCGACATGATGAATTGTAACAAATTACAATAAGGATTATATAGCTGATATCGCACGCAGGCGAATCTGCTCTATTTCTTCCATCTCCTTGGCATCATCATCGGCAGATCCGTCGATTGGCTTGATTTTCTTCTTCAGTTGGATAGCTTGTCGGGCGTTTGCATCTCTTTCTTGTCGTAAAGCTTTAATAGCATCGGGTAGTTGAGCTTTCTTTTGGCTGGCTGCGCTCAAGGCTTCTTCCACCCTTCTTAATTCAGCATGCAGCTCTTCCCTCTTTGCCGATAGGTGAACTATCTCTTGCTCAAGATTAGCGCCGGAGGCTTCTACTTGGCCAATGTTCTTATGCTTCTCATCGGCAATTTGCTTGAACTTGAGCATTTCCTCTGTAAGCTTGGATTGAGCGTTCCTATCGGCAATGCGACATGAGACCCGTTGGTATTGGAGTTGGCGGCTCTCGAGGAATGCTGCTTGGAAGAGGATTTCTTCTGTATCGGCAGACAGATGGCCTTGGATGTCTTTGAAAGCTGCCTTTGCTGCGGTAGAGTCTTGGACGAGCTGGGATGTGTTTTGTTGCAGCAGAGAGAGCAGTGCTTCAAGCTTGAATTTGACCTCTACCGATAAAGCTGGAGCAGAGCTTTCTTCGTCCTCGTCTTCATCGGGAAAGTTGACGGCAAAGGAGAATAAGCTGTTTGCTGCAGTAGAACCTTCTTGATCTTCGTCTTCGCCAGGGAGGTTGACGCCGAAAGAAAACAAGCTATCGGGAGAATCTTGGGCCTAAAAAGGAGAAAGTTGAAATTTGCCGATCGTAAATTTGTATTGTAAGTTTTTAGATGATCGGCTTACCATCTTGAAACGGATCTCTTGTCTGGGACATGGAAAGGCCGTTGGTGCGGCTTCATCTTGGAGATCAGCAGCAGTTGCTGATGAACGCGCTTCCGTAGGAGGAGCGGTTGGTGTTGTAGGTGCTGTTGTTGGCACTGTTTCTGCTGCGACGACTGACTCCTGTGGTAGCGATGCTATCCTCTGATCAGGAGTTTCATCAGGTACAGGTGTTCGTGCCGATACCGATGCTGTTGCAGTCGGTTCCTGTGGAGGTGTTGTTGCCTGGTCGGGAGCTTCGTCCATCGGCTGCTCGGGAATGGACGCCGATGATGGCTCTACTGTTGGTGCATCAGTAGCTGGAGTAGCTAGCCTCAGACGCCTCTTCTTCCTCGGAGCAGCAGTCGGTGAGCCGGCCCGTTTCGATTGCGAAGCTTGGGGGGCATCGGTAGCAGGAGTTGGGGAAGTTGGTACGTTTGCAGCAGCTGCCGATGACCTCGCTGCCTGAAGAATGTTTGATGCAGGTTACATGGAATAAATATTGCCGATGAGCAGTTTATGATCGGTGTAAATAAAACTGAAACTTACTGCGAAAGCTCGCGCCAAGATGGCAGCGGCGGCCGATGGAGTGGCACTGGTCATTGCAGGCGTCGACCTTGGCTTCAGAATAACCTTAGGTGTCCTCTGGGGAGTGAAGGCAGCCAATGTAGGAGCATTGTTGCCGATAATGGACACCGGGCTCATCACTTGGACACGGAAGGGCTTGCCACTCTTGCTCACTCGGGGGATTGGATCGTCAATCTGTAGTAAGAGAAAGTCAGATACCGATGGTAAAAGTAAATAGTAAGATACATTGGGATAAAGAAACTTACTGCATCATCGGGGATGACGTGATCGACGTCAATCAAGTGCCGATAATAATGTGATGACTTGGCAAAAATTTGGCCTCTCCATTCTTGTCACCAAGATTTGTATAACTCTGTCATGAATGATGTTGGTGCCCAGGAGGATAGGTCGATGTCTGATGTGTCGGCATCGGAAGGGAGATTAACGACCTTGTTCCAGTCCATGGCGCTGGAGATGATTTGTCTTGGTTTTACTACCTTTGAGTAGCAGAGCTTGATCGGTAATTGGCCGAACACCAGTTGTCTTGCTGCTACCGATGGGTAATAAAACTCAAAGGATGGAGGAGCATTCTTCCCAGTTCCGAAGATGTTAACTGGGATAGCTCGGGGAACAATGCTGGCCTTCATGATTACTTCGTTCTGAGGCACGTTCCAATCGGTAAGATTAAACAACAGAGGGAATCGGTTGTTCTCGTCAACATAGGGCCACCAAAGCCGTTCTGCAACAGGGATTCCACAGTAAAACTTTTGGAAGAACCTGCCGAATTGATCTTCATTGGCATCGGTTCCTGGCAGCACTATGATGGCTTCCCCAAAATTGAGTGGGGGACGAGTTGCCGATTCATCATCCCCATATTCATAATCTTCCGATATATCCCTTGGGAATTGCTGATTAAACAAGTCAAACTGAAGAACCTTGTACATGTGTGCATTTAACCACATATTTATAAATCACCAAGGACCTCCGAGGTTGCCGATGGACTCGCCCAGCAACAGCTTCTTGGACACCTGGTGCAAGAGGTGGTATACCGATCCAAGAAGGTATCGGCCGAGAGGGAGTCTTGTTCCATTGGCAAGAAGTTCTGCTGCGGGGAGATGCATGGTGGTAGGTCCAACTGCTCTACCACAGAAGATAAATTTTTCTAGCCACATGTTCAAGAAAGTGGCATGCTCCCTCTGACCTACCGATCCGGTCTTCTGGTACTCCTGAATGTAACCAGTCTAGCCGCCGATGTTGCGTGTGTTCACCTTATACTCGGCCTTCCTATTGAACAGGGCAGGAGTATCGGCAGAGGAAACATCTAGGTCGGTAAGCATATGCACATCGGCAAGGGTGGGGGTGGCAGGTCCATGTCTAATAATAAAAACAATCATTGCATCAGACCAGAAGTAAGAGGCTACAATCATCATGTTCTCATTCTTCTCCATATCGGCAATGGAGAGCCTGATGCACTGGTCTAGGTTACGCTCTGACCAGTAAACTTGCTGTGTTCTGATTATCTTAAGGTACCAATTCTTCCATCCTTTGGTAGGCCTAGGTCATGAACGGAAGGCGTCTTTCCATAACCCTAGGCTAAAGCACTCGGATCTAAAAGGGATGCGTTTGGCCTTGGCGTTGATCGGATTGGTGGGGTCAGGATTTCCCATTGGGCCCAGGCAGTTGAAATTGGATTGTTCAATGGGGACTACTACCTTGTTGTACAGTTCCTAGGTTTCAGAAAAAATCAAAGAAATAAAAGGGAAAAGAAATTACGAGAATGATGCGGGAGAGAAATTTGCAAAAGTAAAGCGAGGAAGGAACAGATTTACCTTGGGACGTCGAAGTTGATCGCCATTGGTGCTGTTCGAATTCTGTTGGAAGAGGATGCCGCCGCTTGAGTTCACGGACTGTTCTTCGGAGTCGCCGCTGGGGTCGCCGCCGAGGTTGAAGACGAGGGCAGGTGAGAGTGAAAGTAGGCTCAGGGTAAAGAACAGATTGGATGATGGTAATTTTTATAAGCCTGGTCAGGGGTATTTTGGAGTTTTCTTCGCACTGAGCAGGAGTGTGGAAGGGTATGCAATAAGGTATGTGCGGCAATCGAGGAGATATGATTGGATTTATAACTGTTCATGCTGCAGTCGCGGAATTTTGTTAATAAATTGCGGTTTTGCGCGCGGTAATCGAGGAAGTCGTGCGGTCATCTTAGAGGGAACAATTATAGTAGAGAGAATTTCGGCGCATGAAATATTCTACACTCCGAAATTGGAAGGCATGTGTTGACACCGTTTTTCGGCACGTGTCAAATGGGCTAAGTTTTGCATTGATCGGCAGCCGTTTTCCATCGGCATCGGAAAGTCATCAGTCAATGTTACCGATGAGGGTAAGAACCGTGAAAAGGATAAGTTTGTTGCCGATGGAAGCTAGACATTTCTTGCCGATAGGGATATTGCTGATAAGGATGTTGCCGATGGGAGTTGGATGACTCTTGCCGATAAGAATTGATTGGTGAAGACAAGTTACCAGAAGTACAAAGTTGCCGATCGGAAAGTATTGCCGATGCCGATGGGTATGGAGTGCCGATGGGCGCAGGGTTACTTGACGGTTGACGTCAGCAAGGGATTGTCGGTGGCGAAAGGAAGTCGCGGATTAAAGGAGTCTGCCGATGGAAAGTTTTCATCGAAGGAAAGACATAAAGAAACTGGTAATTTTTATACTAGTATTGTTATAGTAGTTTGAGTCCGACTCTTGCACGAGTCATTTGTTTCCTTAAAGATAGGGGTGTATGTTTAGGAAAATAATATTGTTGTTTGGGTTTGATTCCTGCGCGAGTCAGTTATTTCCTTAAAATAGAGTTTTGTTTAGGAAAGATATGAGTCGTGTCTTTGTACAACTCTCCATGAGGGAGTATAAATATGTGCCCGAGAGCCACGTGAAAAATATATCAATCCTATCAAACAAATCAATTTACTCTTATTCTATTTTTATTGCAATTTATCCTTTTTGCATTAGTCTTAGTTTATCTACGAGTTCTTCAAGCTTCGACGGGCTGCATCACCTTGATCTCCGTCAAACCCTTGTAAGTTCCGCGTGGGAGTACCTCTGAGCTTTGACATCCAGGCGCATCGCTGTTGTCTCGTTCAGCTCTGCTCTAGTTATCCTGATCAAGTCTGAGTCTTGACATTCGGGCGCATCGCCGTTGTTCTGTTCAGATCTTGTTCTAGTTATCGTCCTTGTCGATTAACTGGTCAAATCGACTGGCACACCTTGGATATCGAATTTCGGGTAATAGCCCGAGGTGTTCGCAGATCCTAACGCTTTTTGTGTCAACATAACCATCTCTTGTAACTTACCAGGATTGGCATCAAACGTGACCTGCCGTGGCAACAGCGGATCTTGCTTCTGGATGGCTTCGCCGCTCCTGCTTAGGCTAAAGGACTTCAGATACAATTGCTTGTACTCCTCCATAGCCCGCTCCATAGCCAGCCTCTGATCATCTTTTAGATCGGCCTCGGAGACTTCAATGACGTTCCTTTGGTTAACGTCGGTATGATCACCCATGATAGATGTATACTTTGTATAATCGAGTCCCACTGGGTGTGCCAAAAGAGGTGTTGACACAAAAAGCGTCAGGATCTGCGAACACCTCGGGCTATTACCCAAATTCGATATCCAAAGGTGTGCCAGTCGATTTGACCAGTTAATCGACAAGGACGATAACTAGAACGAGATTTGAACAAGACAACGGCGATACGCCCAGATGTCAAGACTCAGACTTGATCAGGATAACTAGAGCAGAACGGAATGAGACAACAGCGATGCGCCCGGATGTCAAAGCTCAGAGGTACTCCCACGCGGAACTTACAAGGGTTTGACGGAGATCAAGGTGATGCAGCCCGTCGAAGCTTGAAGAACTCGTAGATAAACTAAGATTAATGCAAAAAGGATAAATTGCAGTAGAAGTAGAATAAGAGTAAATTGATTTTTTTACACGCAGCCTTTGGACACATATTTATACTCCCGCATGGAGAGTTGTACAGAGACACGACTCGTACCTTTCCTAAACAAAACTCCTACTTTAAAGGAAATAACTGACTCGCGCAGGAGTCGGACCCAAATAACAATATTATTTTTCTAAACAGACACCCCTATTTTAAAGGAAACAAACGACTCGTGCAAGAGTCGGACTCAAACTACTATAACAATACTGGTATAAAATCACTAGTTTCCTTATGTCTTTCCCTCGATGAAAACTTTCCATCGGTAGATTCCTTCAATCCGCGACTTCCTTCTTTCTCCACCAGCAATCTTCTGCTGACATCAATCATCACATTACCCTGTGCCCATCGGCACTCCATGTCCATCGGCATCGGCAATACTTCCCGATTGGCAACCTTGTACTTCTGATAACTTGTCTTCACCAATTAATTCTTATCGGCAAGAGTCATTCAATTCCCATCGGCAACATCCTTACCGGCATATCGGCAAGAAACGTCCAGCCTCCATCGGCAACAGACTTAACCTTTTCGCAGCATCTACCTTCATCGGTAACATTGACTGATGACCTCCCGATGCCGATGGAAAACGGCTACCAATCGATGCAAGTCTTAGCTCATTTGACACATGCCGAAAAACGATGTCAACAGGTTCAGTCAAAACTTTATCTGGGCCTTCCTCTTGGTACAACAAAGCCACCTGTTAAGGACTTTGCTCCTCTAATTTGCAGAATTGAAAGAAAGCTCTCAGCTAGCTCCACCTTCCTTTCATACTCAGGCAGACTTCAATTAGTCAATTCAGTGATCTCTTCCCTTCCCACCTATTATATGTGCACACTGAAACTCCCAAATACGGACATACGGTGGTAGATGCCATTGACAAATTCAGAAAAAAATGTCTATGGAGAGGTAATGATGTCAATGCTAATGGGTATAACCTGGCAGCTTGGGAAATGGTGATTGTACCAAAAAATAAAGGGGGCTTGGGAGTAAAAAATTTGAAGCTCCAGAATGAAGCGCTACTGCTGAAACATCTGGACAAATTTTACAACAAGGTTGAGGTACCTTGGGTTCAGCTCATTTGGACCTCTTATTATCAGAATGAAGTCCCCCATTTGACACCACCTAAGGGGTCCTTCTGGTGGAAGGATGTCCTCAAGCTTCAGGAAACTTTTAGGGATATTGCACATTGTCACTTTGGGAGAGGAGACACGATAGGTCTTTGGGGGACTCCTTTTTGGACCAGCCGTGGTCTTCCAGGTTTGAAAATCTTCATTCCTATGCAAAGTCTACTTCTATTTCTGTACAAACAGCACTGCAAATAGTTGATCTTCTAGAGTTATTCCGTTTGCCTATGTCGAGGGTGGCTTATAATGAGTTCCTAGAATTCAAGGATGTTCTCCGTTCCCTTCAATTGCAAGATCCACCAAATGATACCTGGACCTATATTTGGAATAATGATGCCTATTCCTCAGGGAAGTTTTACAGGCGTCATTTTGCTGACATCTCTCCCCCAGCACCATTTCTTTGGATCTGGAAATCCAAATGCATTACACACATTAAGTTTAACACCTGGCTGCTATTTGTTGATCGGCTTAATACCAGAAATATATTGAGAAGAAGAAATAAACATCTTGAGGAAGGTTATGACTGTGTTATGTGTCAAGAGGGCATCGAAGAAACTGCACTGCACCTTTTCTTTGAGTGCTCTTCTAGTGTTTCTCTCTGGTTCAAGTTGGACATTATTTGGACACCGCAAGACAACATTCTTCAGATGGTCTCGCACCAAAGAAGTGTCGCAGAGCATCCCTATTTTATGGAAATTTTCATGATTGCCATATGGTGTATTTGGAAAGAGCGCAATCCCTACATATTCAGCAACAAGGTGCCCATGGTTGCAACATGGAAGAATCTTTTTGCACAAGAAGTTAAGCTTCATCTGTGCTGACTACCTCAGCACCAGCATTCTCAGATTATGGATTGGGTCTCCTCTTTGTAATGGTTCTCTCTGTTTCTTTTCTTTGGCTCCTCTGACTAGCCTATTCTTATAGTCGCATGTAATTAGGTAGTCTTGTTAGCACTCCGCTAACACCCCTGTACACCCTTGTTTTTTTGCAATAAAAAGCTGGGGAGCAATGCTCCATGGTTCTCGGTTAAAAAACGAATAAACTTACATGGCAAATGGTATACTTGCCACGACATGACGATCGTGACAATAACACTTTAGGCAACAAAATTCTAGCATGGAAATATAGACTATTGCAACAACATTGTTTGTGGCAAATGTCTATATTGCTTCGCTATCAATGGTTGCATGTACCACCTCTTGGCTCTTGCTATGAAGACCTGTGTGGCAAGTGCTTGTACTTCCATAACTGTGATGTTGCGACAATGTCGTGTTGCCATGCTTGGCAACAGACAACTATGGTTGTAAGAAACCCCAACAGTCGCAACACAAAATTGCAACGATTGCATACCTTATTGCAACGTGACTTTTTGCAACTATTGGCAATGAATGCAATTTGGTTGCAACATCTACCTTTCGCCACCAAATTGGGTTTCTTATGACCCTTTTTTGTCGTTGTGCAAGGGTTAGAAGTTAAAAGGGCCAAGCCAGATGATCCTATGGATGAAAATGGTGGCGGCTTTGATGGGGTCGCGCTTGGGTACATGGCTAATAACATCATTGACATAGTAGTACATAAAGCGGTATCCAAGTGCATGGAGCAGGTTCTCACAAAGGATGATCCCGCTGATTTTGATGGAATGGTCAAGGAGGTTGACTTGGACTATGATGAAGATATGTTGGATTCTGAATTTTTTATGGAGAGGAACCCGATTTTTCATCCTCGCTAGCTGCAATGATTCAAGATGATGCAGGGCTGATTCATGAGAGTGGCAGCTTCACTGATGCTTTAGCAGGGTCAGGAGGACAGTTCACTACTGCTGGGCTGAGCACCGGCTCGGACACAACCAACCACGAGTCCACAACTCGGGTGGCCACAACAAGGGGTTGCTAGTGGTGCGTATCCGCTAGGCACATCACGCGGTAGGCCATGGCGGCAAGAAGGTGGCGCTTGACCAAGCTATTACCGGCCATGTTAGCCAATAGCAGGCTTGCTACCTGCCAAGTGTAGGTAGCACAAGAAACCAAGGAGTCTATCATCGGGGTGGCATCCCCTGTTGTCGGCCTGGAGCAGGCTGCGGTTGACCTAGAGCAAGTTGTGGCGTTGGTGGGCAGCCATACTATTTCACGAACACTTATTGCAGCTGAATCTAGCAAATGGTTCTCCGATATACAAACTTTCCTTTTAAGGAAAACAAGAATTAGCGCATGTTTACTTTTTTGAAAGGTGGGTGCTCACATCTCTTTCTCCATCATTTTGGCCAGCTCACGCATTTTTTGTTTTCGTGCGCGATTGCACATGCAGTTTCCATTTTGCGTGGTTAGTATTATGGGTCGCAAATTTTCTTTTTTCTTCAAGAACCACACACACATAACTTAGATATCTAGGTTACACAACATAACTTGGAGAAATAACTTAAAATTTCTAAGTTATACAACATTACATTTTCTTTTTGCATCAAATTTACATTTTGAGAATAGCTGCGAGAATATTCTCGTGAGGTTTTATCAGCATTTTTTCTTTTCAAAACTAATCATTCTAGGACATGGAAAAGGGTTTAGAAAAGAATGGATGAGCAAAATAATAGTAACTTTTACAACCTATACTTCAACAGAATCCATAATATTATGCAAACTTACAAAATGAGATAAATAATAACTTTCATAACTTCTATAACTATGAGTCTTAGCATCTGTGTAGCTATGGCATTGATGATATCCTTGACTTCAATTAAAAGATCTGCAAAATATTTAATACTTAAGATAATAAATAAACAACAAAGATCATAGCAAGAAAAAACATATAGTGTGAAATAAAATAAAACTCAAAACAATAAGTTAATCAAATAAGTTAGTTATGATACACATGAAAAGATATGATAGATAAATAACTCTAAACAATAAATTAATTAAATAAGTTAGGAAGCATAGACATAAAAACATAAGTTAGATAGATAGGTCTTTATAGTAAGTTAAATGTAATATGAGTATCTAGAATAGTGTGATAAAAAATAAAAATCAAAACAGTAGGTTAATCAAATAAGTTAGGTAACATACATGAAAAGACATGTTAGATATATAACTCTGAACAATAAATTAGTCAAATAAGTCAGCTAGCATAGACATGAAAACACAAGTTAGCATTGAGAATTGAGTTTGGAATGTGTGCAAAAATTAAAAAGACTAATTAAAATTTCTTAGTAAATTCACCACAATAAATTAATCAACTAAGTTGGCTAGCAAGAAAGAAAAAAACAAATAATTGAAGTAAAAAAGCATACCAGTTGTACCTTGTTGGTCAAGAATTTGAAAGTCTTATACCCTGACAAGTTTAAAAAGGTGCTAGGATAAGAATTTCTTCAAAACACAAAACCATAAGTTTAATATATGAAATCTTATATGTTGCTCAGTTATATCACGTATTGAAGTAGAAGTTGAAGAACAAATACGGGCAAAGAATAGATGTAGGCAATATCACCTCTTTCAAACATGTGGGTTGAAAATAAACTTACATTGTTTTCTGCTGGGGCGCTCTGTGCTGAAGAAGGAAACACTTTCAAGTGAATATCTTCACCATTCATCTTTACAAATGATTTTTTTTAAAATTCGCATGCTTTAATTTAAAGAAATGAAAAACAATGAGCACCACAATTCATTTCTATATAAACAATTTAGTAACAGAAAAATAAATATCACAACAGATACACCATTCTAGGAAACAAGCTCCTCTTCCTCACACAAAGCCAATGAACTCAAAATTTCAAAACGACAATCCCTCGTGTTAGCAACAAGGATCCACCAGTGGCCACCAAGACAAATAGTCATGGAAACCTACAAAACACAAAACTTAAGCACATAAGTTAGTCTATAAAAACTATTACACCACATAACTTATATTCATGTTATAGAGCACAAGTTATGAATGTACAAGTTGTATCAACATAGAATAAGTTTATAATGTAGCACTATAGCTAATACTATGATAATTCAAAAAAAGAAGAGAACAAAAATGCAACTATAAATAGATTTTCTAATTCTCCAACACCATGTCTTATTATGAGAATTACCTTTAAAACTATGAGTCTATAATTTTGCCACGTAGTGAACATGTCCTATTTATGAAATAGTATATATTAAAAGTACATATGGCAGTATAACTTATGAAAGTATATATGAGAAGTCTAGCATTCTGGTATATAGAGAACTTGTACTTGTATTATTTGTCAGACAAGTTATGACCATAACTTATGAAAATAACTCATGGCATAATTTGGGAAGACACAAGTCATTCACAACTTATGCACGTAAGTTAATCTAAAAAACATATGTAGATAAGTTGTACAACAAGAATTATATTCAATGTACTCCTTCCATACTCAAAAAGCTTGTCGTTTTTCCAAAGTGTAACTTTGACCGTTTATTTTTTAAAAAAATATTTATTGAAATATGATATATATGTATATTTTTATGAAAGTATTTTTCAAGACAAATCTATTGATATGATTTTCATATTTTCACTTAAAAGTTATTTTTTATTTATATTCCCAATGTTTAACTAAAACCTTGTCCTAAACGATAATCTTTTTGAGTATGGATGGAGTACAAGTTATATGCAGCATAGAATAAGTACATAATAAAACACTAGAATTGACAAAATGAGAACAAAAGAAAAAATGCAACTATATATAGGTTGTCTAATTTTCAACAACACCAGATATGACAACTACCTTTCAAACTACAAGTCCCTCATTTTTATTTATAGTGAAGTTGATCTATTTATGAACTAGTATAAGAGAAGTACATATATGGAACTATAAGTATGGATTCTTGTATATACAGAGAAATTGTACTTGTTCTAATTGGGACAAAAGTTATGACTATAAACTCATGGCATAACATGGAGAGACGTAGTAATTCATGCCAACTTATACACACAAAGTTAGTCTATAAAAACATATTAATAAGTTATGTAACACAAGTTATATTAATAGTTATGGAACACAAATTATAGTAATAAGTTATGCAAGTTATTATGTAACTAATATTCAACATCTCATAAAAAAGAAGCATAGGTAGCCTTAGAGCCTGTTTGGATGCACCCCAGCTAAAGTTTAGCTAGCTTTTTTCAATTTTAGCCATCTAAAATTTAGTTAAGATGTTTGGGTGCTCTAGCTAATTGATAAAGTTAGACCATGCTACCCCTCATCACTATGCACCACCGGCAGATAATTTGGTGCCCAACATGCCACAACGGTCTTGCGCGCCCGTCTTTATCGTGCGGCAGTAACTGCACCATGATTCGTGCATGTCAATGCACTTTTTTCAGCAGCTTGCACACGAGAAGGTGGAAGGAAAAACTGCCAACACATCAGGTGCAGGTGTCGGATGTAGCAAGACAGGAAATGCGATGGACGCTGGTGATAAGGAATGGGGGGGCCAAACCGTTGTGGCTTTGAGTTTCCATTTGGCGCCGCCAGTAGCTGCATACAGTATGCATACAGACATGACACATGCCACCATCCATTCTACTGTGTGCCACGATCGGTTCACAAGAAAAAAATCAATATTTATCTTTAAACTAACATGCCACCAGAAATAGCGGTTTAGCGAGATAAAAAAAAAGAACAGCAGTTTAGCGCCACCAGAATAGCAGCCACATACAGACTATTTTTAGCAAGCTATAAACTGTTCACACAATACCAATCATCACAGTCCTTACAAAAATTGAAAAAATAGGAAATGTCTAGAGTCCATACAAATGGTATTTGTGCAAGTGTTTACTGCTACCGTTCAGCATTGCTAATGTACATGTCCATCCAAGTGCTCCCATTATAATAAGGCGACAACTTATAATTAGTCTTCACCAATTCTATATAAATGAAAACAACAATATCGAGTAATCAAAATTGACAGAAGCTTAAATGCCACACCACATTCCTTAGCTCACCAAGCTTTTAGGTCCTACTGCTGGTTCACAGAAATTCAGTAGAAATTCATGCCCCACACGGGATGCATGCATATCTGTAATCAAGGAGCCTTTTGGCCTCCTAAGAGCATCTCCAACAATTTGCTATTTCTCACTTGTCAAATCTTATGTTTTAGCAAGTTGCTATAATAATTTACCAAGATGAAAAGAGGTCATCTCCAACAATTTGATATTTCTCACTTGTCAAACCAAAAAAAAGATTAAAAAGGAAGGAAACTTACATGCGGGAAACCGAGAGGAGGACTCGCGGGCGAGAGGATGGCAAGCCGATGCGCGCTCACAAAAATGGCAAAAACCGATGCAATATTTTGGCAAGCGTGTAGAATTGGCAAGTCCAATTGGCAAACTGTTGGAGAGTGTTTTTTGATTGATTTGCCAAATTTTAAAGGATAACAAGTGATTTAGCAAACTGTTGGAGATGCTCTACACTGATCCTAAATATCCATAAGCCTAGTTATTATAAAAAAATGCTGCTGATCTCAACATCCCATGGGGCGCGCTGTCCGCCGAGGTTGCAAACCTCAACAGCTCATGGAGCTGCCCGCCCAGGTCGAAAATAATCTCTGAGGAAAAAATAGTTGTGGTACGTGTTCTCGAAGGTTCTATTACTGTTGATCAATTAGCAGTGGAACTCGAAAGGCTACTACCTGGCAAGATTAAGCAGTGGGTAATTGAGGGAAAAAGAAAAGATGCCTTCACCGCTATTTTCTCATCGGCAGAGTTATTAACTACTATGGTCAACTGGGGTCCAGTGGATACAAAAACGGTGAAAGGAAAATTTCGTCTAGAAAAAGGAATGAAAAATGAAGTTTACAAATATGAAATTGATAAGGTTTGGATCCAAGTCAGCGGGCTACCTAGAGAGCTTCAGGAGTTTCCTATTATTTGGGCGATTGGCTCAATTTTAGATGTTCCGCGGGCTGTGGATACTAAATTTACCAAGATATTTGAACAGGTGAGGATGAAGGTAGTTGTGCTGGATCCTACACTTATTCCAGATTTGGTTAGTGTGGTGATTGGGGATTTTGTTTATGAGTTACAATTCCGTGTGGAGGATGATTTATCTACCGGTGAACCCCAGGTCATTGACATGGATTCTACCAGAAAAGATGATAATCCTTCATCGGAAAAGGAAAAGGAGGGAGAGAACATGGATCTGGATGTCAATCTTGGAGATGACCCATCAGCTACTAAGAAAACGGGATCAAAAAATCCGTCTTCTAGTGCAGTTGAGGGTCATATGGGTGCTACTACTGAGGAGCTGGAGCCTCATGGTGTGAACTATTTTGCTGCTGGTAAGAAACCTCAAGTGTCTAGTGAAAAAAAGGGAAGAGAGGGTGGTGCTACTACTGTTATTAATCCAATGGTTGCGCTTACTCAAATGGGTGACCAGTGGAAGGCAAATAAGTTGGCTTCACTTAATGACTATGGCACAAAAAAGCCGGAACTGTGCCTAGTATGACAGTATCACCATCAAGAACAAGCAAAAGAAATATGGAACTGGCTGATCAAGATGCGGTTGGAGAGAGCTTCCAAGTTGAAGGCACGAAAGAATCTGGACTCTCCTTCAACCAAAGGTAAAGATGCTATGTTCAATCCTAATTTTTCTTTTGATGATTCTGCGGTTTTACATACTGTCAATTCTTTAGGCGTGGTTCTTGGGAGTAATAGTCAAGAAGTTTCTCAGTCTATTGATTTATTAAAAAAATATTGTGTCGTGGCTAGTTCCAAGTGTTGTGACTCTTTACCAAATAATAATTCTATATGTTGTGAGGATGATTCTTCAGTTAGCTCGCTAGAGGAGAATATGGACTTAGAAGCTTTAAATTTAATTTGTTCGGAAATTGCAGATGATCTAGGTGATGGGGGCTGTGATTCTACTTTTCTGCAGACATAGACTCTCGTATCACATTCTAACAGATTAGGGCTTAGGAGGGGTCTAAAAATTAAAAAACAAATCATCATGAAAGGCCTCTTCTTGAATTGTAATGGGTTTGCTGACCCGAAAAAATATAGATTTTTGTCAGATTTAACGCGAGAAAGAAACCTAGACTTTATCGCCTTATCAGAGACCGACAGAGCTAATTTTCCACAATCCACTTTGAATAATATCTGCGCAGACAGAGATTTTCTTTGGCAATTTATGGCTCCACGTGGTCGATCTGGTGGAATGATTCTAGGTATTAATTTATCAATATTTGATATTGGGGAAATCGAAGAAGGGGATTTTTTTAATTCGATTTAAGCTATGCATTAAGGCAGATGACTTTAAATTTAATTTAATTTCAGTGTTGTAAGGACCTGATTAGCCTAGAGGGGGGTGAATAGGCATATTTAAAACAACTTGCAACTTTCTGTTAGCACAAAGGCCGGCACTGCTGCTCTCTGGGGCAGCACTGCTGGTCACCTGGACAGACCTGAGCACAATTCAAAATATAAAGAGAGAATGGAAATTGTGTTTGAATAGAAACCTTCCTAGAGGTGTAGGGAACCTCTAGCACCACCTGAAAGTGGTAGCAACACACCCACCGAGTAGATCGGGTCCAAACCCTAGAAATCACCTTGCAAACAATATATATCAAAGTATAGAGACAATCACAAGGGGACACAAGATTTGACCCTGTTAACACCGAATTTTTGCACAATGACAAGGCGGGTCAGTGCGCAGTGAGTCGGCGGAGACAGATGCTTAGAGCGTTCGGCAAAGTCCATGTGGTCGGTTAATTCCCAAGATTCGGCAATCGATCGCGCAATCGGTTAATCGGAAGAAGGGTGGTTTCCATCGGAGCGACAAAGGCGGCAAGTGAGAGCCGAATTGGTAACGGTGGTTGCGATAATTAAGGAAATGAGGACTCCGAAAGAAACCAAAGTCAAAATATTGTATTTCTTCCTTTAATATTTTGTAACCGTGTCCTCTTAGGACTCATGTTATAGCCAGGGTATAAATATAAGCCTTAGATATTGTAAAAGGTGTTCACAACCAAATCAATACAATCGGCCCTGTGCCAAATTCAAGTCCTTTTGTCGTGTCGTCGAGTTCTTCGAGAGGAAGCATCGATCCGTCGACCTCTGTAAGTCTTGGCAGCCTTGTTATCATGTCCAGTATCATGCGGTGGATTTAGATGTTGATACAAGTAGTCTTGTTTATTGTCAATGATCGTGCGGCGGATCCTTGATTGATGATCAGGAAGTCTTTACTTATGTTTCGTTTACAAGTAAATACGGTGCGGCGGGTGTTTGCTCGATATGCTTAGCATAAGCAAGATAGTTATCGGCTCTATTAGATTTGGCAAGATCTATTGGATTCATTAAGTTATCGTGTTGCATGTTTTAGATAATCTTTACATATTTGCAAACACTCCTTTGCCCAATCTATATTAATACGGTTGGGCTCTTGTTAACTTATATAGATCTATTCATGTTACAATGAGTTGTCACTTTCATGTTGTTCCTATAAATAGATCTTACATCTATAATAGCCGAATCAGTTTGAATCTAGATTGTTACATGTTGCGGGTTCATGCATGCTATCTATGTTTAACCTTTGACGACGCTAGGTATCGTGCGGCAGATGCAGACTTTAGATTAGTTTAATCATGTTTGCTTACGTGTTTCCTTCATCATGGACCCCAATTCGGCTGATTGCCGAGATTGGTTATGCTTTAACCTATATACAACTATGAGTCGTTCGTACGTCCTTTTCCCATGCATGCACGTTCGGCAACCGGTAACTCACGTACTTCATGTCTGTTTTAGCCGAATGTTCCCTAAAACCTGTTGGCAAATAGCTTTTATAGATGTATGTCGTTGTAAGTGGCTTCGGGACCATACATATGGAACTGCCTGGTATTATCCGACATGTTCTAGTTTGTATCTAATGACTTTCATCCCTTGTTAGTTTCAAGTTAAACTGACTGGCACGTTTTCGGTTCTCGAAGCACCTGGGCACCCGTTTGAAGTCACGCTTTCTGGCTTGCTATGTGTGAGACACAGTACATCACTTTTTGTGTCAACACACCCGTGGTTGAGCTCGCCACCAAGGCTTGCCTACGTCCACGTTGTTGAGGTGCGCCACACAAGGCTCAAGCTCACCACAAAGGCTAGCTCTTTCCTCGGCCTCAAGTCAAGGGAATGAACCCTTAAGATGAGAGGCAATGTATTAGCAATATGGGGTGATACAAAATTCCCTAGGCTGCCACACGAAGGAGGCAAGCTCAAGGGCAACCTCTATCCAGCTAGGAGCAAAGCTCCAAGAGTAAAGAACTCAAACCGCCGGCCACCACGCAAACCAAATGCTTGTAGGAGTTGAAGATCCGAGGGAGAAGCTTCTTCTCAAGCTTGGAGGCTCAATCTCTCAAAGGTTGATTGCAAATCAATGGAGGAGAGTGGATTAGCACCAAGGGAGAAGGGGAGAGCTAGAAGAGAGCTTCTCTTTCTGTTTCACGAAGTTAGAATGAAGGAATGGCAGAACTAGCCGTTGGGGGAGAGTGAGGGGGTAAGAAATACCCCTTCACTGTCCAACAGAACTAGCCGTTGGGGGAGAGTGAGGGGGTAAGAAATACCCCTTCACTATCCAACGGGCAGAACAAGTCGCAGAAACAACAAAGATGTGATCTTCGAATAGCTGGCTATTTTGCCCACTATGTATGTGTAGGTGTGATGATATTTGGATAGATATTGCATTTGGTTCACTTGTTGGCATGTGTGTTGAATCCCTCTTAATAGTACGGCATACCTAACTCAATTTCAAAGTATAAGATGAGTTTAAACTCCTTTGAGCTTGTTGCCATGCACTTTTGTAATTGGAGGGGTCTGTCAACCTGTTCATCAACCTCCTTTCATTTAACCTGCTTGTCATACTTGTAGAGTCTCATTAGTCTCCTAAATATGTTGTCATGTCACCAAAACCCACTTAGGGCTTGATTACACTTTCAATCTCCCCCTTTTTGGTGATTGATGACAACACACTTGGCATGAAAAGACAAGATTACAAAAGTGAATAATAATCTGAGACAATGTAAGTCATGGGTGTAGGAGCTCCCCCTAAATGTGTGAATGGGAATTTGAATTTCCAAAACTTGGCATGAAAAGACAAGATTCAGAAATTGGAGTGAAATAGGGCTCCCCCTACATCCATGACTGTTGTGGGGTGCTGAAAAAAGGTGTCACAAGAATATACGTGAAGGTACAAACCTGTCTCCAACACAAATGAGAGGGCTTGCTACAGACAGCAAGTCTGTGGAAGCACTTGCACGACCACACAACACAATATAAAGATAAACTAAAAGCATACTAAGACAAGCATGATATGTATGAGAGAGTACATGTCCACAAATGACACAAATCAAGTACTTAGTTTCAATATTACAATAAAATAGTTTGAATGTTTCTCTCTCATCTCACTAACTAAAACTAAGATAACTAGCTGCAGCTCCTCCATGACCGTCGAAGATTGTTGTACCCTCTTCACTTAGTAATTCTTCCCCTTTGGCAACAAGTCACCAAAAAGAGAAAAAGAACAAAGCAAAGAGAATACAAACTAGTCACTATCCTCATCCATGTGGTCATCATCATCATCTTCATCATTATCATCAGGATCTATGAAGTGAACACTAGGAGCTAAGGCACGTTTGCTGCACCTCCGAGTCTGCGGCTGCTGAATCTCCTCCTCATTATCATCCTCCTCATCATCATCCTCATCATCATCATCATCCTCATCATAGGTGGACTCCTCACTGAGCTGTGGTGGAGGTGTAGGTGGAGGTATCTGTCTGAGGCCCTGCTCCTGTCTGAGCTACCTGATCTCCAGCCTGGTCTGGTAAGCATGGTCATTGGCATAACAGATGTCAGCAAAACTCTTCTTCAGAATCCTACCAAGCTTACCCTTCTTCCTGCCTCTGGTAGCTGCTGCTGTGGAGGACTCAGGGCGATCGGAAGTTGTTGCTGCCCTGGTCCTAGCCCTGGGAGGAGTCACCTCCTCCTGAACTGCAGTGGAGTGAATGACCTTCTCACCTCTGTAAGGATCATGAGTAGTGTCCTTGATGTAGATCCTGCCAGTCACTCTCTCAATGACAAACATCGGGTAAGGTGCATAAGGAAGCCCCTTTCTGGCATCCTCAGCTGCAATGCATATCTCATCCCATAGAAAACATGCAACTGAAAAAGGTGGTGCTCCACCTCTCATCCTCCTTAGCACATTCTTGGATGTAGCATAGAGGTTGGAAGCTGATCCCACCTTGGGATATAGAGTAGTCCTGAAGAGGTTGTTCAAGATATAATACTTACTCCTCAACCCCTTCACTAGACCATCTGCATGCTCAGGCTCAATATAAAGTTGAGAGATTTGTTCATTGGCCAAGCCTCTCTCGTCATGGATGTTCATGTAGTTTCTGTCATCTTCTCCAAATCCAAGAAGACAGGCAAATGTCACATAGTCAAGCTTATAGTGCATGCCCTCTGTCATCCAATGCATCACCATGTTCTCCCTATCAAGATAGTAAGTGGAATAGAACTTGTGAATGATCTCTGTGTTCCAATCATTCTGGAATCCCATCCAGTGATACAGGCCAAGCTTCCTGCACTGATCAATGACTCTGTCAAAAACATGGTCTCTCTTGTTCTCCAAGTGCTCCCAATCAACATACTTCATCTTGATTATCTTAGGTTTGGCAGCATGAAAGAGGACAGTGGAATAATACTAAGAATGAAAAACATTCCAAAACCTGTAGTCCACTCTCATATCCTTTGGCACATCATAAGGATAGATGGCCCTTTGCTCTTGGAAAGACCTCCACTGATTCTGATAGCTTACTCTTTCTCTGGCATGACTGTCCTGTGGTTCCCTGACAAATATCTCCTGTTCATGATGAGTGAGATAGGAACCATTAAACAATCTCAAATCTGGAGGTGTCCTAAGGAAAGCACCTTCTCTCATTGTTCTCCCTGCCCTTTGTAACTCCTCCTGAATTATCATCTGCCTGGGATTCATGCCATCATCAACTCTGGGAGTACGAGTCTTTGTTCTTGGCCCCTTGCCTCTTCCACCACCACTCGATCCACCGGCGTCCATCTATGCATTAAAAGGAGAAAAGCTTAAGTTGCTGCACTTTGACAGTGGCTAAAACTCTAGTCCAAAGGTTGAACCAAAAATTAGAGTCAAAGGTTGATTGTAGAAGCTTTGGCAGCAGTGCTGTGACCAGGGGTCCGGCATTGCCGGCCTCTGGCCCAGCACTGTCGGCCTGGTGCAATAGCACCAACAGTAGCTTCAGCAATCCACCCTTGAATCTAGTTTTTGATTAAATCTAAGCACTACAGGTACATCACTATACAATATGCAACCACTAGCAACCTAAATCCCATCTCAAAATCCCTACATTGCATAGATCGAGCCAAGTTAGGGTTTCATGTTATTACCTTTGAAAGAGAGGGGTGAGGATGAAGAAGGTCAGACTTGAACGGAGCTTGATGCAGGGAGGAAGATCATCCACACCTCCTCCAATGGCAGCACCTCCGAAGGGCGGCACCGCCGGGTAAGAAGAGAGGGACCTCCGGGCTCCCTGTTGGCACAAATTATGATCTACTTTTATATAACTAAAATGTTGCCAATGACCCAGGATCGAGGAGAAAACAATCATCACATGAGTATTCTTTATTAAATAACAAGTTCCACATGTCCATGAATATTTTAATGCAGATATAAGGAAATGGAACAAAAGAGACCCAGTGGGACCCACATAGGAGGTCGGATGACCCCACAATGGGCCCACTAGGTCTCTCCCCCGGCCATGATCCAGGAGAAACCCTTCAGAATGATTATCAACCATCAAATCACCTTGTTTTTTCTCCCAACGGCTCACAAGAAATGTATAAGGATCCATGGGCCCACACCAAAGAGATCAAAATGACAAACACTTCTGAATGAGCAACCACTTCACATGACAGATGGGACCAGCACCAGGATGGACGAGGTGGGCCAGGGACCCCTAGGGTGGTTCCGCCGAACCCCCCCTGGACCCACCTGGCCCCCACTCATTCCCTAAACAGTGGGGCCACACCCATAAGGCCAGGGGATGGCCCACTAGCCATAGGGTGGTTCGGCCGAACCACCCCCACGGTCAGTTGGGTCCCCCTCAACCGCCATATCAAAGCACACATGTTGGAAATCCAATCCGTCCATTCTAGGCGATTGTATGGCGGTTTGATCCAAGGGAGGAGGATTGTAGCTCCTTGGATCAATGACATGGCGCTGGAGTAGCCCCTACTCCACCCCCACTATAAATAGAGGCCTAGAACTCCCTCTCTAATCATGATGTAATCCATACAAACCACTATTGTTATCAAGTGGAGATTAGTCTAGTGGTGTTCTCTAGTGTGGGAGTTAGAGTTGAGTTGAGCTTTGCTCAGGCTTTCCGGAGTTGTCTTCCCGGAGGATCTGGTATAAGCTCTTGTATCTTTCCCTTTGTAAGGCTTTACTTATTCAATATAATATTCCTTCTTTACTTTACTTAGTCTTCACTTTGTGCAATATTATACTTGTTATAGTATTGTTGTGGTTTATCTTGTCAATTAGTTGTTATAAACTAGATTGAGATCCTTGTGGCCTTTCCTGTATGCGATCGTCGCCTAATATAGGGTGCTCTAGTTGTCGTATACACGATTAGAGTAGTAAGAATAGGTGTAAGTGTGGTGCTTATACTTAATCTCACCTTTGGTTATCGCGTGTTGCACGGATTGTTTGTGGTAGCCAGCAAGAGGTGACAGCCTTGTCTAGTCGTTGTATTCCACCACGTGTTTATAAGCAAGTTCTTAAAAGATAAGGCCCCCGTAAGAAGAGGGCACGGTCTGGTAGGAGTTTTGTCCTCCTACTGATCTATCCCCTCGCCTAGCATACTTGTATTGAGGAATCAATTGAAGTTTGTCTCAGCTGAGTGCCATAGTTAAATCCACAAAGGTAGAGTTGGAATCACAGGAGTCCTTTACTCTCTCGTTGTCCTCCCACATAGTTATACTCACTAGTCATCTCTTACTTATCTTTATTGGTTTGTTACACCATCACCTTCCTATCATCATATCGATTACCCCTTTACACTAGTTGGTACTAAATTGAGGTGATCTCTAGGATCTCTCTTTTATTATCATTTCTAGCTCTGCTTTCCTTTGGGAGAATATAAATACGATACCTCGGAATACTCCTGGGTGAAGTGCTACAACGGTATAATTTGTGCGCTTGCAGATTTATCTAATAGTCATAAGAAATACCAACACTCCCTAGGTCTCCTTGGGGTTGAGAGAGGAGAGAGGTGTTTCTGTTGGGGGATATGGCTTGGGATGGAGTCCCCTCGGGTCTGGGCAATGGAATAAAGAAAAACCCAAGGGCATGGACTTGGGCCCGACTGCTCGGGACCCTTAAGTTGTGGCACTGCCGGGCACCCCGACACTGCTATCCTAAGGGTCGGCACTGCTGGCCTAGCCAGGCAATGAGGTACTATGCCACCTTTATACTGTACATTTATCCAAATGTGGACACATACCCCTTGCCATATGATGGTCAGTAAGCAATCAACAATACATACAATGACCACCATACTCAAGTTTCTTTTCAAAATTGGTTTTAAAACACATAATTGAGATTTTTCAAAGTTTTGCCTATGTCGTTAGGTGGACAAACAAATGTGTGATATAGTTCAAACCACATTACGGGAATCAAGAATATTCAGCTCACTATGCAAAGCACAAAACCTTGTCTCATCGAGAGGCTTCGTGTAGATATCGGCTAGATGCTTTTCGGTGCTCACATGGCGAGTTGCGATATCTCCTTTTAATTCGTGGTATCTCAAGAAGTGATGACTTATGTCTATGTGTTTGGTTCTAGAGTGACTAACCGAGTTATTTGCGAGTTTGATGGCACTCTCGTTATCACACAAGAGAGGTATCTTGGTGAATTGACATCTGAAATCTTTTAAGGTTTGCCTCATCCAAAGTAGTTGAGCGCAACATGCGCCGGCTGCAACATACTCGGCCTCGGCGGTGGAAAGGGCTACACAATTTTGCTTCTTAGAACTCCAAGACACTAGATACCGTCCAAGGAATTGACACATCCCCAAAGTACTTTTTCGGTCTACCTTGCAACCGACATAATCGGAATCCGAATACCCAAGTAGATCGAACTTAGAGCCCTTGGGATACCATAAGCCAAGGTTAGGAGTGAAAACTAGATTTGTCAAGATTCTCTTAACGGCCACTAAGTGGCACTCTTTCGGGTTAGCTTGAAATCTAGCACACATGCACACACTAAGCATTATATCGGGCCTAGATGCACATAAGTAAAGGAGAGAGCCGATCATGGAATGATATACCTTTATGTCCACGGATTTCCCTCCTTCATCAAGATCAAGATGTCCATTAGTTGCCATGGGAGTCTTGATTGGCTTAGCATTGGCCATGTCAAACTTTCTCAACATATCATGGGTGTACTTGGTTTGGCATAGGAAAGTCCCTTCCTTGAGTTGCTTGATTTGAAAACCAAGGAAGAACTTTAGCTCACCCATCATAAACATCTCAAATCTTTTAGTCATGATCCTACTAAACTCATCACAAAAGGATTGGTTAGTACTACCAAATATTATGTCATCGACATATATTTGGCACACAAAGATATCATTATTGATCTTATGAGTGAAGAGAGTAGGATCTTCTTTGCCTATTTCAAAGCCTTGTTTGATCAAGAATTCCTTAAGGCATTCATACCATGCTCTTGGTGCTTGATTAAGCCCATAGAGCGCCTTATTGAGCTTGAAGACATGATGAGGGAACTTGGGATCTTCAAAACCCGGTGGCTGCTCAACATACACCAACTCTTGGATAGGGTCATTGAGGAATGCACTCTTGACATCCATTTGTTGAAGCTTGAAGTCATGATGGGCAGCATAGGCCAAAAGAATTCAAATTGCTTCAAGCCTAGCTACCGGTGCATATGTCTCTTCAAAGTCTAGGCCCTCCACTTGAGTGAAACCTTGAGCCATCAATCTTGCCTTGTTCCTTGTCACCACGCCTTGCTCATCTTGCTTGTTGCGGAAGACCCATTTGGTGCCAATCACATTGGTATTTGGTCTTTCCACCAATGACCAAACCTTGTTCCTTTCAAAGCTATTTAGCTCTTCTTACATAGCCATCACCCAATCCGGATCATCTAGAGCTTGCTCAACCTTGAGAGGTTCCAAAGAGGAGACAAAAGAGTCAAATTGACAAAAATTTGCCAAATGTGAACGGGTAGTTACCCCCCTTCGAAGACTCCCAAGTATATTGTCAATGGGATGATCCTTTTGAATGGTTTGCCTCAATCTTGGGTGTTCTATGGCTTCTTGTTGATCAACTTGGTCATCATACTCATACTCTTCAAAGATAGATTGTAGGTTTCTTGTAGTGGCTGGTGAAGGACTTGCTGCTGCCTATCTGCTGGGTCCGGTAGTGCCGGCCTCAGGCACAGAAGCCTCACCAGGGAGCACTGCTGGGCCATTTTCTTCAAGTATTGGGGAAGTAGCATCACCATCTTGAGGTTCCACTTCTGTGGCCTGAACTTCTTATGGTCTAATGTCACTAATGGCCCTGTTCTTGATTGCTTCACAAGGTGGTTCCTCATTACCTACAATCACTTGATCAATTTGCTCTACTTGAGAGCCATTAGATTCATCAAATGTCACATCTATCGCAATTTCAATTTTTCCTAAGGTCTTGTTGAATACACGATAGGCACACTCATTTGATCCATAACCAAGAAGAAAACCTTCATCAACTTTAGGTGCAAACTTAGAGGTTTTGGGTTTTTTGTTAAGTATGAAACACTTGCACCCAAAAACTCTAAAATATGATACCTTTGGTTTGTTACCGGTTAGAAGCTCATATGAAGTCTTCTTCAAGATCTTGTGTAGATAGAGCCGGTTGATGGCATGGCAAGCGTTGTTGACAGCTTCGGCCCAAAAGATATCTGAAGTCTTGTACTCATCTAGCATTGTCCTTGCCATGTCGATGAGTGTCCGGTTCTTCTTCTCTACTACACCATTTTGTTGAGGGGTGTATGGCACTGAGAACTCATGCTTGATGCCCTCATCATCAAGAAACTTCTCCACTTGAGTGTTCTTGAACTCGGTTCCATTGTCACTACGAACTTTCTTGAGTTGGAAACCGAATTCTCTTTGTGCTCTTCTAATGAAGGTTTTTACCTTACCTTGCACTTGTGCCTTATCATACATGAAAAACACCCAAGTGAAATGAGTAAAGTCATCAACAATAACTAAACCATGTTTGTTACCGCCAAAGAGATCCATGTGTATTAGCTCCAACGGTTGCTTGGTGGAGACAATGCTCTTTGGTGGGTGAGGTGCACCTACTTGCTTTCCGGCTTGGCAAACGCTACAAATTCTATCCTTCTCAAAATGAACATTGGTTAGTCCAAGAATGTGTTCATCTTTTAGGAGTTTGGCCAAGTTCCTCATCCCAACATGAGCTAGTCGGCAATGCCATAGCCAACCCATGCTAGATTTTGCCACTAAACAAGTCTCAAGCTTAGCCTTACTTTTGTTGAAATCAACTAGGTAAAGCCTACCCTTCAAACGACCCGTAAAGACAATAGAGGAATCCTCACTCTTAAATACTTTCACACCCTTATCCGTAAAGAGACAATTGTAGCCCATCTCACACAATTGTGAAACCGACAATAAGTTGTAACTCAACGAATTCACATGTAATACATTTGAAATGGAATGTTCAAGAGTAATAGCAACTTTACCAAGTCCAATCACTTCCCCTTTGGAGTTGTCACCGAAGACGATATTCTCACTTGCATTTGATGTAGGGGAATATGATGAGAACATACTCTTCTCTCCGGTCATATGATTTGTACATCCACTATCAAGCACCCAACTTGATCCACCGGAGGAGTATGCCTACAAAACAAATTTAGTTCCTAGATTTAGGTCCCCAATCAATCTTGGGGCCTTGCATGTTAGTTACCACAATCTTAGGAACTCAAATGTTCATGCTTATTTATCATGTTTCTCATCACCCACAAATTCTGCAATGACTTTACCACGGTCATTGCATTTCAACATGTAGCATGAGGACAAACTTCCTTGAGGTGACCTTGCCTTTGGTTGATAGGCATATTTGTTTTTGGCCACCCAGATTGAGTCCTTAGGTTTCTGAGAAACCTGCTTTTGCTTGGGCACCCTCTTGGCATGGACTTTGGCTTGAGCTTGATCCGGTGAAGCATTGGTAGCCTTCCCTTTAGTGGGGTGCGGCACTGCCGGCCTGAGGTCCGGCACTGTCGGCCTCTGGTCCAGCAGAGCTGGTGTCTGTGCAGGCTTATCTGCACCAATGCTTCCCTTCTTCTCAAACTTTACACACTCAATGTCTTTCATCATTTTTCTTCGATTGGTTTTACCTCCTTGAGTGTGTCCAAGCCCATCTTTGATTGATGGATGCCTTCCATCCTTGTATTGGACTTTCTTTGGCTCAACCTTGTCTTTGTCATTCTTTCTAGAAGTTGAGATGACATTGTTGAGCCTTGCTATCTCTTTCTTCATAGCTTCCATGTTGGCAAGGTTAGTGGTATAGGCATTCAAATCAATATTAAAGCATTTTTCCACAACCTTGACTAGTGAATGGAGAAGAGGCATCATGTGCCTTAGGAAGATGTGAGTTTCCCTCCCAAAGAAGGTTGTATTGTGCCTCAAGCTCTTGATGCTTTTCAACTAAGCCACAATGCTTTTGCTTGAGGTCACCACACTCCTTCTTAGTGAGAGCATGAGCTTCTTGTTCTTTGGACAAAGCCTTAGTTAAAGAGCTCACCTCACTCCTTTCTAATGCAATAGCTTCCTTACTAGCAATATAGAGATCCTCTTGTTTGATAAGAGTCTTTTCTCTAGATGCCAACTCGGCTTTGGTTGCCTCTAATTCATCCAATATGTTAGCAATGAAGAGTTTAGTTTTAGGATCCATATTATTAGTTATTTCATTAATTTCTTCATCACTAGAGTAATCACTAGAGTCACTACTAGAGATGTCTTTTGGGGGAGGAGTTATGGGTTTCGGTTTTGATTTTACCTTCTCACCCTTTGCCATGAGACAAGTGTGAGGGAAGCTTTCATCATCATTGGACATGTTGTTGAAGAGTCTTGGTGAAGTGGATGGCTTGTGAATAGCAATGGTGGTCATCTACTCATCTTCACTTGAGCTATCGGTTGATGAGTCCCAACCATGCCCAATGTGAGCTTCACCCACATATCTCTTGCCTTTCTTGTAGTCACCCTTCTCTTCTCTCTTGCCTTTGCCAAACTTGTTGTCTTTCTTCTCATTTGGGCATTCGGCAATGAAGTGTTCGGTGCTACCACAATTGAAGCAAGTTCTTGATTTCTTGCTTGGGAACTTCCTCCTCATGAGCTTGTACCCATTCTTCTTGATGCCCTTGTTGAATCTTCTCATGAATAGGTCCATGTCATCAATGTTCTCCGCTTGCTCATCTTCACTTTCACCATCACTTGATGTTGAGGCTTCGGGTTCATGCTTGATGGATTTGATTGCTTGAGCTTTGCTTGAGGAAGCTTGCTTGCTATTTTTAGGACAGCTAGGGGTTGATCTCCTTGAGGTCTTTTTGGCTTTGAGAGCCACATCCTTTATCTTCATCCCCTCCATCCTTGCTTGCATCTCTCCAAGCTTCTTCCTCTCAAGTGCTTCTTCCCTCTGCAAATCAAAGGTCATGATTCTTTCAAGCACATCACTTGGTGTGAAGTACTCAAATCTATTCTTATCTCTAATCAATGTCACAACGGTCTCATTTCTTGGAGAGTAGGCTTCAAGCATAATCTTGACAACCATGTGATCATTGACTTCTTCACCACCAAGTCCTCTAATCTTCCCAACCATAGTCATCAATCTATCAAACATTTCTTGTGGCCCTTCACCTTCATTGATCACGAACCGGTTGAGCTTGTCCATCAATAGATCTATCTTGGATTGCCTCACCTTGTGTACACCCTCATTTGAAAGGTGCAAGGTGTCCCATATCTCCTTGGCAACTTCCAAGCCCATCACCTTGCTGTACTCATCACCATCCAATGCACTTAGCAACACACTAGTTGCTTGTGCATTGAGTTGGATGCAATGGAGCTCGGTGGTGGTGGGGCTTGTGGGATCCACCGGAGGCTCACATCCTCTAGGGATAATCTCCCAAGCACCGGGGTGAAGACCTACAAGATAAGCTTTCATCAAGTGTTTCCACTTGGCAAAGTTGGTCCCATCGAAATGAGGCAACTTGCCGGCAGGAACATGAAATAGCGGTTTATGCTCATGGTTAGAAATGGAAGAATAGTTGAAGGATATGGCAGAGTATTTCTTGCTGCCCTCATCCTTCTTCTTCTTCTTCTTCTTCTCATCCTTCTTTACTATCTTGGAGGCTTGGTATGATACATCATCATCACCATCGGAGCTACTAGATTCAACCTCCACTTGAGAGGCTTGCTCTTTGCTCTTCCTTAGCTCCTCCTCCTTAGCCTTGAGCTTCTTCTTCAATCTCTTGACTTCTTGTTTATGGAGCTTCTCGGCAAGCTTCAAGCTCTTGGCTTCGTTGATTGCTTTTTCTTCTTTTTGCAATCTCTTTGATTCTCTTCTCAATCTAGTTTCTTCTTTTCTCTTTGCCTTCTCTCCTTCGGACAAGCAGGCGGTGGTCAAGTAATTCTCCATGGGTATACTCTCATCGCTATTGTCCGTGGAGTGCACATCCATAGCCTTGGGGTCAACCACCTTGACCTTACCCTCTTGGGCCATTACCTCACATGGTGAAGTGCTTACTGAGGTAACCTCACTTTGATACCACTTGTAAGGACCTGGTTAGCCTAGAGGGCGGGTGAATAGGCATGTTTAAAACAACTTGCAACTTTCTGTTAGCACAAAGGCCGGAACTGCCGGACTTAAGGCCGGCACTGCCAGGGTGGTCGGCACTGCTGGTCACCTGGATAGACCTGAGCACAATTCAAAATATAAAGAGGGAACAGAAATTGTTCTTGAATAGAAACCTTCCTAGAGAAATCACCTTGCAAACAATATATATCAAAGTATAGAGACAATCACAAGGGGACACAAGATTTGACCCGTGGTTCAGCACTCCACCAAGGCTTGCCTACGTCCACGTTATTGAGGTGCGCCACACAAGGCTCAAGCTCACCACAAAGGCTAGCTCTTTTCTCGGTCTCAAGTCAAGGGAATGAACCCTTAAGATGAGAGGTAATGTATTAGCAGTATGGGGTGATACAAACTTCCCTAGGCTGCCACACGAAGGAGGCAAGCTCAAGGGCAACATCTAGTCAGCTAGGAGCAAAGCTCCAAGAGTAAAGAACTCAAACCGCCGGCCACCACGCAAACCAAATGCTTGTAGGAGTTGAAGATCCGAGGGAGAAGCTTCTTCTCAAGTTTGGAGGCTCAATCTCTCAAAGGTTGATTGCAAATCAATGGAGGAGAGTGGATTAGCACCAAGGGAGAAGGGGAGAGCTAGAAGAGAGCTTCTCTTTCTGTTTCACGAAGTTATAATGAAGGAATGGTAGAACTAGCCGTTGGGGGAGAGTGAGGGGGTAAGAAATACCCCTTCACTGTCCAACGGGCAGAACAAGTCGCGACAGTGCCGGCCAGGGGCCCGGCACTGCCGGCCTGGAGGCCAGTACTGTCAGCCTGGCAGAAACAACAAAGATGTGATCTTCGAATAGCTGGTTGTTTTGCCCACTATGTATGTGTAGGTGTGATGATATTTGGATAGATATTGCATTTGGTTCACTTGTTGGCATGCATGTTGAATCCCTCTTAATAGTACGGCATACCTAACTCAATTTCAAAGTATAAAATGAGTTTAAACTCCTTTGAGCTTGTTGCAATGCACTTTTGTAATTGGAGGGGTCCGCCAACCTGTTCATCAACCTCCTTTCATTTAACCTGCTTGTCATACTTGTAGAGTCTCATTAGTCTCCTAAATATGTTGTCATGTCACCAAAACCCACTTAGGGCTTGATTGCACTTTCAAGTGTACGAGCCAGCTCAAGTGGAGCATAAAGCGTTGTTTCTCTCTGAGGTGGTAAGGGTGTGTACTAAAGATGCTTTACCTATAATCATAGGTGGCGACTTTAATATTATTCGTAGTCCTGAGGATAAAAATAATGACAATTTGAAGGGAAGGTGGCCCTTCTTGTTTAATGCAGTCATTGATACTCTTAACCTTAGGGAGATAGATTTGGCAGGGAGGAATTTTACTTGGGCTAATCATCAGCAAGTTCAAACTTTCAAAAAATTAGACAGGGTACTCATTTGTACGGATTTCGAGTCCAAGTGCCCTCGTACTACTGTGCAGACCTTGTCTAGGGAAATCTCGGACCATACACCTTTGCTATGCTATACTAATGATCCTTCCGTGGCTTATCAACCCTATTTTAAGTTTGAATTGGGATGGTTGTTGCATGAAGGTTTCTGTGACATGGTAAGGGACATCTGGCAAAGTGTGGCAGTTGAGGGTTCTTCCCTAGAGAGGTGGCAGGTGAAGATAAGAAGACTATGCCAATACCTTAGAGGTTGGGCGAAAAATATTAGTGGTGCGTACAGGAAGAAAAAAAGGCGCTCCTAGACAAACTTGATGAGTTAGACAAAAAATCTGAATTACAAACGTTAAATCAAATCGATTTAAATTTAAAACATATTCTAAATGAAAGGTTAGCCGAGCTTCTTAGAGAGGAGGAACTAAAGTGGTACCAAAGGGCAAAGGTGAAGCACCTTTTGGAGGGTGATGCGAACAACAAATATTATCACTTATTGGCGAATGGTAGACATCGCAAAAATCGTATTTTCTAGTTAGAGGATGGGAATTCTATAATAAGCGGTGATGCTCAACTCAAAAAACATATTACCGACTATTATAAAAATCTTTTCGGCCCTTCCGAAGGTTCTCATATTACTCCGGAAGAGTCAGAAATAGGGGATATTCCTCAAGTTTCGCAGCTGGAGAATGAGTTCTTGACTACTATATTTTTCAGAGTCTGTGGTGAGGGCGGCTATTTTCCAAATGGAACATAATAAGGCTCCGGGGCCAGATGGATTCTCACCAAAGTTTTATCAGGTCTTTTGGGAGGTGATAAAAGATGATCTGATGGCTCTTTTTTCGGATTTCCATCAAGGAACATTGCCTTTGCACAGTTTAAATTTTGGAAATATAATTCTGCTCCCAAAAAAGAATGACGCGAAAGCTATTCAACAATATATACCAATCTATTTGTTGAATGTGTCTTTCAAAATGTTCACTAAAGTGACAATAAATAGATTATCTACCGTTGCTAAAAGGTTATCAGACCGACTCAATCAGCCTTTATACAGGGTAGGAATATTATGGAGGGAGCGGTAATTCTTCATGAGACTATTCATGAATTACACTCAAAGAAACAAGATGGGATTATTTTTAAAATTGATTTTGAGAAAGATTATGATAAGGTAAAATGGGATTTTCTCCAACAAACTTTGAGGATGAAAGGATTCTCTGATAAATGGTGCACATGGGTGCAACGTTTTACGCAAGGGGGTAATGTGAATATAAAGGTTAATGACCAATTAGGTTCTTATTTCCAAACAAAAGAAGGGCTATGGCAGGGTGACCCAATGTCGCCAATACTATTTAATATAGTGTCCGACATGTTGGCGATACTCATCTTATCCATGATGGATTGTCCATTCTTCAGTATGCGGATGATACCGTAATCTTTTTGAGTCATGATGTTGCGAAGGCGATGAATATGAAATTAATTCTTAATACCTTTGAGCATTTGTCGGGCCTTAAAATAAATTTTCATAAAAGTGAGATTTTTTGTTTTGGCAAAGCAAAAGATTACGAGGTATTCTATTCGCAGTTGTTTGGCTGTGAGATGGGAAAGTATCCATTTAGATATCTTGGCCTACCCATGAGCACTAGAAAGTTAAATAATACGGATTGGGATGTAATTGTTAACAGGATTGAAAAAAGACTTAGTGGGTGGAAAGGAAAATTGTTGTCAGTCGGTGGTCGGTTGGTTCTAATAAATTCGGTTATGTCCAGCTTACCGTTGTTCATGATGTCTTTTTTTGAATTTCCAAAGGGAGTGCTAGAAAGGATTAACTGTTATAGATCAAGATTTTTCTGGCAAAATGATCAACATAAGCGAAAATATAGGTTCGCTAAGTGGGAGGTTCTGTGCCAACCAAAATATCAAGGTGGGGTCGGTATACACAATCTAGAGATACAAAACAAGTGTTTACTTTGTAAATGGATTTTCAAACTCATGAATGAAGATGGTTTGTGGCAGGAGTTGTTAAGAAATAAGTATATCAAAGTCAACTCGATTGGGAGTTGTTCTATTAAACCAAATCAGTCCCACTTCTGGAGAAGCCTGATGAATGTTAAAGATATTTTTTTAGGGTTAAGATCATTCAATTTAAAGGATGGTTCACAAGTACGGTTCTGGGAAGATAAGTGGTTAGGGAATCAACCGCTTAGTGTCAAGTTTACTGCGTTGTTCAATATTGTGAGAAGAAAACAAGATTTTGTGGCAAAAGTTCTTAGTTCAGTACCTCTAGATATTTCTTTTAGACGTAATTTAGTAGGTAATAATCTAAGAGATTGGCACAGAATTGTTGCTTCTTTACTAAATGTGAACATACATGAGGAAAGAGATACTTTTACATGGTCTTTACATTCATCAGGAAAATTCTCAGTAAAATCATTGTATGTTGCGTTAATTAACAATGGGGTAAGGGTGTCACCGGATTTATGGCGTATAAAAGTATCATAAAAAATAAAAGTCTTTTTGTGGTATTTAAAGAGAGATGTGATTTTAACTAAAGATAATCTTGTGCGTCGTACTTGGGTTGGGGACACTTCGTGCAACTTTTGTCACTACCCAGAAACTATTCATCACCTCTTCTTTGAATGTTTTTATGCTAAATTTCTGTGGCGCGTTGTACATTTATTTTTGGGTTTATCACCCCTACAAATGTTGTTGACTTATTCAATAATTGGTCTAAGACGGGTAGTACCAAACATAATTCCCTGTTATTAACGGCAGCTACTGCTTTATGTTGGACTGTTTGGTTAACTCGAAATGAAGTGGTGTTTGACAAGTGTACACCAAAATCTCTGTTGCAGGTGCTTTTCAGGGGAACGTTTTGGCTTCGTCAATGGACAATACTGCAGCGGCGTGAGGACTCTCGGGACCAGCTGATACTCGTTGGCCAACACCTAGAGACAACGACGTTGCAATTCTTTTCCTCCAATGGGTGGTTGTCTTCTAAATTTATCGGTTCTATTTAGTCGAGACTTTAGTCGTTTCAAGTGCTTGTGTGAGTTTTAGTCGAAACGATAGTGGACAGCTTGTTAACTATTGTGAGTTCGAATTCATGTAATAATTGGTCTGATTCTACCATTTGGTAGATGAAGCCGGATAGTTTATATCCTTTATCTTAAAAAAAAAGGTCGCTAGTGGAGGCAGGAAGTGAGAACCAGGACGATGCGCGAAGCGAGCCACCGCCCCTTGTTCCTTTCAATCGAAGTGAATATCAGCAGAGCCAGGATAACATGCGAGGCCGACGCGGGAGCCGTAGACGGTGAACCCTATCATTCACCGCGAAGTGGGGGAGCCAGGAATTCGGTGGAGCCTAATAGCATGCTAATATTAATAAAGCTACCGAAAATAGCACACATAATTATATAATATACAATCAAAATTAGATAGGCTTAATAGTTTAAACTAAAATAATCTCCAAGTCATAGATGACGCTGACTCCCTATCTCATATGTATACTCCATGTGTCTCAAAATAAATGTTCAATCTCGTAATTTGAGGAGTCAACAAATTTTAGATTTGACTAATTTTATAGAAAACAATATTAATATTTGTATCTTTAAATAGATTTACTATGAAAATATATAGAATGATTAATCTAATTATGTGTATTTTGTATCATAAAACTTAATATTTTTTGTGCATTTCTGGTTAAAGTTAGTATTGTTTGACTCGCGAAGTGTAAAAGGTATATTTATTTTGGAATAATGGAAGCACGTAGCCTTTGATAACTTTTTGGCCATGCTATAGTAACGTTTGCCAAGGGGGGATTGGTCGATGAGTATTTTGGTTTAGATTATTGCAGCAGCCACCAGTCAGGACCAAGGCCGCACGCCGCCGCCGTCGTCGCCGTTGTCCCCCTCCCTTTCCCCAGCATCTCGCCGGGGGCTGAATGGAGCGGGGATTCATTGTTTTTAATAAATTTCTCCAGCAGATCGAGTCCTTAGAGTTAGGGTTTTTCTATGTCAAAGTTCTTGGAATTGGAGGTTTATCTCCCCCTTCTCCTCTTTGAAGGAGAAAGATGGAATCGTTTTCTCCATGGCGGCTTCGTTGAAGACGAGGGGACAACTTCGGCGTCACCATCTTCATCGACATGATAACATGGAGATCTTTATTTCCGGACGGAGGCATAAAGGCGGAGATGATGTCGCCGTCATGGAATAATTTTCTCCGGTTTTTTCTTCGTTTTTGTTGTGGTTAGATCTGACCACAATGAAAGACTAGGGAGAATATCCTTCAGATCAGTCTTCCTCATTCTTCGGTGGCAGAAAGAAGAAGAAGGAAGACACCAGCAAGAAGAAAAAGATCCTCAATTCCACCTACAGGAATGTTGGTCTTCCGTTGGGCATCTGTTCTCAGGCTTGTCGCTATTGCTGGTGCCGAGTATTTGTGTGTGCGGTCATCTATACAAAGCGTCAAAAAGATTTGGTTTTGAGATTTTGAGCTTTTCACGACGTGAATATATTTTAGATAAAAATTAGTTTCTGGATATATCAAGTGTAATCCAGAGTGCTTGTAATATGTTGATGTACCTATCTATTATATAATATAATTCTTATTTCGTCGAAAAAAAATAGTAACGTTTGCCAAGTAGGCTATCGAAAAAGGGAGGGAGTCATCGTTTGAGTATTGGGGTTAACGTGTGAGTACTAGTCCGCAGGAGTCGTGGTTTAAGTATTTTTTTGAGACTAATGTGTAGTTTGGTCGTTTTGGTGACTGATAAGCCGGCTGATGTTATTTCAATGATAAATAAGCCGGCAATAAATTAAACGAACGGGGTTAGCGGTAGAGGAGCCCGGGCGCCGGCCCAGGGTGGTCGGGTCTGTGGCTCCGCCCCGAACCACGTCGTCGCCAACGGTCGTGCTATCAGCAATTTCCTCGTCGTCGCATAGGGTCGCACCATGCGCGGGTCCCGATCAGCCTGCCGCAACACCGCCACCCCCTACACCACCACATAGGGCTCTTCCCGCTAGGAGACCCACCGTGCTTTGAGTTCGAGCACCGCGGTGTGATGTTCTGCCGCCCGACGCCGGCATCATCCCACCTCACAGCCCACGGTAAGACCCGCATCTACCACGACATCGTGATCCACAAGGCACATTTCACCAAGGAATGCATCACCGCGCTCCTTGCCAAAGCATCGGAAGGCCGTGGGCCAGTCGGTTCGAGACGATCTTCGCCCATGTGTGGCATGCCATGACGCGCGCGCGACCTCTGTGACCCTTGCCAGGCCTCCACCATAAGAATCTCTGTCGACCGGAGGCCACGCCTGAGAGTGCCATAGGGGTACTATGGCAACCTCGTCCTCTAGGCATTCCCACGCACCACGGTGGGCAACCTGTTGACACAACCGCTAACTAATGCGGCGTAGGTGATCCACGATGCGGTGAAGCAGGTGGACCGTGTCTACTCCCACTCCCAGTCCTTTGTGGATTTCTGACTTCTTGAGCTCCGGCGTGGTGTTGGAGGGATTGGACACAACAGCCGTATTCAATAGCTAGAGTTTGTAATTTCGGCCGATTTTCGCCGGATTTTGGCGCGAAACACAAAAGATTTGCACGTCTCTGTATTAAGATAGAGAAAAAGTTTAATACAGCACGCTTTAGTGGAACCCTAAGGGATCAGAAGAATCATATATGCACGTTCAGATCCACCCTAGTGTACTGAAGTCGATGATGATACATTGAAAAAATGATCAACCCGAAAAAAGAGACATCGGCTAGTAGCTTATGCCCGTGTAGCTGATCGGCGGCGCCACCGCTTGCGCGCACCAACGACGTCGTTCGGCGGGAACAACTCACAAAGCGCCTCCACGTGGTCGAGTTCACCGTCGTACATTTCTTCGTACACCTTCATGGTCGACATGGACAGAGTCGACATCCCACTGGTTAGTCTCAAACACCTCATCCAACTGGTTAGTCTCAAACGCTTCAGGACAAGGTGTTCACCTCGCTTGGCCACTGGGATGTGGGATACGCTCTGCGCAGCTATCCATCTACTCCTTTTGGTGAGCGCGGGCGGTGGAAGCCTGTCGAGAGCAGAATCATCCTGGGCAACTCCAGGAGCGGTGGTTGCCTCGCCTTTGTCACTCGCTCAATGAAACTCTTGAGGCTACTATCGGCGGAGTCTATCTGGGGGATGGAGTGTTGTTGACGATATCCGCGGCAGCCACTGTCGTAGCGTCTCCCGAGGTTACAGTCCCGACAAGCGCCGGGTCCAGGCATGCCTCGACGTCCACGACGCTAGGTTGCCCCTCCGGCAACGTGACTTGTGGTGCCCCCTGCACGTGCAATGACGGAGGCGAGTCCGTCGTCTATTGTCAGTCTTCACCGGAGAATGGGTGTCCGTCAGTAACTGAGAGGCACCCTCCCGAGCAGCCGAGCAAGCTCCTATTGGTGGGTTCACCATGAGCGAGGCAGTGAATTCCTCCAACATGTCAACCCACGCGGGAGGCCCCGAGCACGCCCACATCTCCAACGCTAGCAGATCTTGCTCAAAAGCAGGGAAACAACGCATAGCGGCATTGCTATCGCAACCGGCCGACGCACCCAAGCTAGCTTCCCTCGTTGTCTCACTCTGGTGTCGCCATCGTCTTTGTCGGGTTCTGTTCTTGCCCCATGTGAGACACCGTCCGAGCCGTCGCAGTGCGCGTGTAGGGGGTGTCTGATTGCCGCGAGCGGGGTGGCACGGTCGATCGCCATCCTTCATCGCCGATGTTTGTCTTATGCTTGGGCCATTTGCACTCCCTGGCAAGATGGCGGAAGCCAAGATAGTGCAAGCAACGCCGCGGCAACCGGAAAGTCGTGACATGGTGCGAGTAGGAGAGGTAGTTGAAGCATCTATTACGAAGCTCTACAGGGATCATATGGTCCTGCGAGAGGTGCACATGGCGATGCTCAACAGAGGTGGCTGCAGGCCACGCCACTTGACGTGTGAGGATCTCCTGCCACCCGTTCGTGTTGCGGGGGCAGACGCCCGTCCACGACGGCCAAGTCATTATCATACAGGGACATGACCATCCAATGGTCGGACATGCATGTCGTGCACTAGATGGGAGCGTGGTCGTCTCCTAGCGTCCGCCCCACCCCAACCTCGAATGACCTAACGAGACAGGGTGCATGATGGGGTCGCGATTGCTGGCTTTGCTGGCGAAGAACAACATCGAGGTAGGTTGAAGGGCAGTCATCGTCGGACTCCGTGCCATCCTTGGTGGCTCTTCGTGCGCCCACCAGAGGAGCCTAGGAGCAATGGGGCCATGAGGCAAGGCGATGCGCTTGATGCAGGACTCGACCCTCCAGTCCCTGTCAGGGGCGACGGGCTGCCCAGAGCAGCCGACAGCGAGGAACCAGACCCTGGCGTCATAGAGGTTGGTGAAACTCCCACGCAGCAAGATCCCGGCGGCAACGGATGGAGGGCCCCAGCTTTGTACTGGGGTGCACCGGTGGAGGAGGACACGACTGGCCAGCTAGGGCGGGAATGACGGACACCGCAGGCATCAGTGGTTGTGTCGGCGTCGTCACACACTCCCAATCAACGCAACAGCCCGAACAATATTTTGATCTTTTCTTTGCGAGCACTGTGATAAATCATTTGTTATGCCCAATAATCTGATCATAAGATGCATTATGAATACAAACTCAAATTTTTCCATTTGTAACAGCAAGCCCGAAGCTGTTGTTCTCTTATCTCCAACACCATCATCAACAATATTTTCTAACACCTCTAAGACTGAATCTCACATATGGAAAATACGATATAAGGTTTTGTGATGTGAACCCCATCTTGTATCCCCTGCCCTTGCAAGGCTAGTTTCTTGATTTTTTCCCCTTCCACTAAAAATTTGACCATTTTCCAATTGATTTACTATGCTATCATGGTGGCTTTGGGCCAATTGATCTCTTCTCTTACAAGAAACATTGACAGTGTTGACAATCAATGAGGCGATGTTAAAGAAATCATATATTGAACCACAACTCTGAGCAACGGAGATAACAACTAATTGCAATTGATGTGCAAAACAATGTATATAAAAAGCATATGGATTCTCATCCAATATCCGTCTTTGCAACCCATTGAATTCTCCTCTCATATTAGATGCCCCATCATATCCTTGCCCACGAACTCTAGACATAGACAAACCATGGCGAGCAAACATACCATCTAAAGCTTCCTTTAAAGACGATGAAGTTGTATCGGCAACCATCTTCATACCAAGAAACCTCTCAATAACTTCCCCTCGAGCATTGACAAACCTACAATCACATATTGCAACAAAAATCAGCATACAAGTATACAAGAAATTGGCAATGAATTGTAAAAAATAAATCAGCACAAAAAAAATTGTGTACCTTAATACTACAGCCATTTGTTCCTTGATAGATGCATCCCGTGCCTCATCAACCAAAACAGCAAAATACATATCCCCAATTTCAGCAATAATTGCTTTCGAGGTATGTTCTGTACAAGCTTTGCACAAGTCCTTTTGCACTTTATGAGAAGTCATTGTGTGGTTCTTACCAGCGGAATCAAGTAACCTAGCTTGATGCTTTTGCATCTTTTTCCTTATACCAATCTAAAAATTCTAAAAAATTTCCCTTGTTGCTCGACTTAGATGACTCATCATGTCCACGAAAAGCATGTGCTTGCAAAAGAAGAAATCTTACAACTCCCAATATAATAATTAAACGACCTCTGTATTCTTCTTCTCCCTTCTGACTTCCCCTAGAAATTACATGTGATACACTTTGCCGCTGATTTTTATAACATTCATAATTCTTTCTTGTCTTATTGTGAGCAATGGAATTACCATGATCATCCAATAATTTTGGTCCATCTTTCCAATTAGTAAACCCATTTGTTGTGAAGGATTCAACACCATAACTATCGACTCTCAATGGTTTAAATAGATAACAGTAGAAGCAAAAAGCAGCATCCTTAGAAACACTATATTCCAACCAAGGACGATTTGTGAACCACTTATCATGAAAACTCCTACTGTGACCATATATTTTCCTTTTGGGATATGCATGACCTATTGGTTGGCATGAACCTAACAAGACATACTCTCTTTTTGCATCATCCCTAATGTTTGGATGCATTTCCTCAATAGGTTTTCTAAGCGCTGGATCTGCAACAATATCTCTAGGACCAAGCACATGATTAGAATTTTCATTGCTAGTTTCTTCTGCGGGATGTTGGTTCAACTCTACTGTTGCTGCAATTGGTTGGCTCAAATCTACATTTGCTGCACTAACTCTGGTGCTTACTGACTCTTGATGTGCACCTTGAGATGCCATTGCAAGAGGTTGGATGCTTCCTAGCTCTTGCTCTAGATCTGGTGGTGGAGGAGATGGAGGATGGAAGGTCTCCTGTTCTTGTTCAGCAACTCGAGAGAAATATGATGCAATAGTCCTTGTCCTCTTCATCTAATTGGAATTAAAAAAAACAAAATTAGTAATTGAAATCAAAGCTAGCAGATTAGTTGAAGACTTGAAGCAAATAAAGAGAAAATTGAAGAAATATACCTTCACGGCTTCACCCTAGGCCTGGGGATAGTTGAACAGTAAAGGCCAAAGGGGCTCTGCGAGGGGCAAGCCAGCGAGGGCTGAGGAGCCGGTGAGGGGCGAGGCCGCGAGGGGGCAAGGACGACGAGCCGACAGGGCGACGACCGATGGACGACGACGACGGCGGCCGCCGGACGACAGCAAGCGAGGGCCGCGCGCGGGATGGAGCCTCACTGCCGACTGCAGGCCTGCAGGCTGCAGCTGCGCAGCGAGAGGAGAGAGGAAGGAGCAGCGCCGGCGCGCGCAGCAAGAGGCTGGGGAGGCGGGGACGGCGGCAGGAACCGCGGAACGCCGAAAGAAGCGACGCGCACACGAGAGGTCGCGTCTCGCGGCTCTGCTGGGCTGCTGCCTGCCTCTCTGCTTGGTCTCCTTAGTGGGCTGAGCGTTCTTGGGCCAAAAATCTGAAGACTTGCTCCCAAGTTTTCTGGGCCACAACTAGGGTCATGGCCCTAGTGGCCCTAGGCCCAGGCCCACCCCTGCGCACTCCCCGTTGTTGGAGGAGGCTACGACCGTGGGCAGCAACACCACGTGCTCCCCCTCACCGGTGGCCGCGGCCGCTGTGGCGGCATCGGTTGCGTCGCGCGCTCCCCATCGCCGGTGAAGGACACGGTCGCAAGCTACGCCGCGAGGAAGGCAGTCGTCGACCCTAACAATGAGGGTGCGGCAGGATCTCCATGGCCGGTTGATGGAGGTCGACAGCGCAGCTAGCGGAGGTTGGGGTGGAGGAAGGGAGGCCGGGGGAGGGGGAGCTGGAGGGTGAGGGGGAGGGAGCTACCGGGCCGGGGTAGCGTTCGGCGATGGTAGCGGCGACAGCGGCGGAGGTGGTTGCTGCCAAAGCTGGGTGCCCTAACGGGTTGCTCGGCCCATCACGCTGCTGAGTTTCTATCTGCCAGGCCCGATAAAAGGATGTTGTGGCCTAAAAATTTTTGGTCCATTTAAAATTTTTGGTCCATTTTAATTTCTTTTTTGGCCCAACAGGGCCACCCATGTATCTGTTCCTGACTATGTAAAGGCACAACTAAAACCCTACCCAATGGGAAATTTATTTCTATATCCTCCTGCTAACCTCAGCCTCCACAGGGGCGGCTAGCTGCCAATCCGGTGGCAGCCAGCCGTCCGCCGACCGGGGACCACAGTTATCCCACCTGCTTCTTAGATCATGGGCCGACTTCTAGCACCACACATTTTTTTGCAATAAACTCTTCAAAAGTTTTAACAAACATTTATCTCATGAGTTACCTATATTCAAAGAAAATCGGAACATCATATATATCTTGAAAATATATAAAAAATAAAAAATAATGAGGTATCTAATTATAATCATATAAAAAATACTACCGAACTTCACAAATACATCACACAATATCGCAGTAACACTACACTAACATAACTAAATATAACATAGAACATCATATTTATAATACTATGTGAACATCACAAATATCATAAAAATATAAAATAGAATAATAAAACTAGTAAAGTAATTAATTAGAGTAAAAGAAAGAAGAAAAATAATACTGGACATCATAAAATATATTCTAGAACATCAATATACTTACTAAACATAACAAAATACATCTAGAACATCATATTTTACTTACGAATATAAAAAAAAATATTACATGTATACTACATAAACATCGCATGTATCTGTAAATTATAAATTAGAAAAATACAAAGAAAATTTATAAAACAAAAATAGAAAAGAAAGAAAAAGAATAATAAAACACCATCAAAAAAGAAAGGAAAGAAAAAAAAGAAGATATTAATATAAAAGATGTAAAGAAAAAAATAAAAAATTAAAGATAACAAAAAAAGGGTGATGTATAAAAGAAAAACAAAAAGATAACGATAAAATCAAACAGAGAAAAGGAAAAAGGAAAAAGAAAAGAAGAAATAGAAAAAAGAAAAGGAAAAGAAGAAACTCACGAGCTACAGAACACACGAATAGAAAAAGTCCCAAAAAGAAACGAGAAATCATTGTGGGAGTTGTATGCATGTGGGCCGCAACGTGGGCCGCACGCTCCTTTGGGCTCCTAAAAATCAATGAGGGGTTGGACAGCAGAATCACTTGCGCGGGGTGGGGCTCGGACTGGTCTGCGGGAAGATTGCCGATGCCGAGACGCCGCTAGGCTTCTTTCTTCCTCTATGCTCGCTCTGGACCTGCTTGTTCCAGCACTGCACTAGTATGAATGGAGCCGGCGGAGGCGTCGCATGTCCCTGTGTGTTGTGCGTGCCCGGGTCTAGATGTGGATAGGCTAGCGTTCCCATTCATTCCAAGAACTAGACGTGAGCACCGGCGGCCCGTCCTGCTTTAATTATACCGCCCTACATCGGCACCGCCCGTCCATCCGTTCTCGTTCAAGGAGAGCTGCAGGAGAGGAGCAAAGCCTCATGTTGCCGTCCGTTCTGGTTCGAAATGAAGTGCGGGAGAGGATGAAGAAGAAAAATGGATTTGAACATCACATGTGGCACCATTTGTAAGGGACGAGTTTTGACTTTTGAGTAATCTGTTGTAGCATAACACTCCTACAGTTATATCGGTATCCCCTCATATATGAGAGAAGGATAGGAGATCCGGTGTATTGAGATTTATGAAGGAGTTGAAGCAACTCACTGTTAGTAGGCATATCACTTTCCACTATAAAAATATTAAGGGCTTTATTTAGATGTAAAAACTTTTAGAAAAATGACGATGTAGCACTACTAGTTGTGTGCTAAAGTGATATCTGATGTTTCGATCCTACTAGTAGCTAATTTTAGAAAAATGACGATGTAACACTACTAGTTAAAAAGTCTCATAGCTAAACTTTAGCTGAGTGTTTGGATGTCACTTTAGCTGAAGCAACCATAGAGTAACTAGATTTAAAAGATTCGTCTCGCAAATTATAGGTAAACTATTCAATTAATTATTTTTACCTATATCTAATGTTTCATATATGCGTTTAAATATTCGATGTGACGGAAAATCTTATAAAATTTTGAAATTTTGAAGGGAACTAAATAAAATCTAAGTGAAAACAATAAGCACATACTACTGTATTAGAGTCTGATATGCACATATATTTAATTAAACAACGTCTTCAAGAATAAGAAATAGGTAGCCAAGCATTGCAACACTACGAGCTTCTTTGAATGCACCAACTAAACTTTAGCTAGCTAAATTTAGTTGTCATGCATCCAAACAGGCTAGCTAAAATTCTAGCTAAAGTTTAGCTGGTTTTAGCTACTTCAACATAGCTAAAGCTAGCTAAAGTTTAGCAGAGTCTATTAGCTGGTGCATCCAAACACCCAACTAAAATTTAGCTGGACCGGCCGGATCTGAAACAAAAACCACCGCACCAGCCATTCCCCCAAACGTTGCAAAGGTTTTCAGTGATGCTGCTAGCCTAGCTCTCGTCCGTCTCGGCGGATGGTATTCCTTTGCCGCTGTGCGCCATGGCGCACTGGCGCCTGGCCCGAGAAAGTGTGGCGAAAGGTGCCCCCCGCTTTGTCGCAGCCTTACTGCTATGCTGGCCACTGGACTTTGGCTTTTCTCCTTTCTTTCCTTCCTTGGCCCCCGCGTCGCTCCCCGTGGGCGACTCGGGTGGCGGCCGAACCCCCGCCCCCGCCCCCACCCTCCTTCCCCTCGCCCTTCGCGCCGCCGCCGGAGCAGGCCGCCGGCAAGGCCAGCGCGGCTCGCCGGGATGGCGGCGGCGGGGCCTCCTCTCGCGCGACGGACCTCCCCCGAACGGGTGACTCGAGGGCGAACCCTCCGCGCCGCCGTCGTCGCTCGTCGGTGTGCGGCGGCTGCGGCTCGTTCTCGACCTCCCCCCTCCTCATCTCCGTCTCCGGCGAGCTGGGGCGGTCGTGCGCGGCGGCTGCGGCCCGTCCTCGACCTCCCCCCTCTCCATCGTCGTCTCTGGCAAGCTGGGGCGGCTGGGCCGCAAGGCCACCGGATCCCGGCCTCCCACGGCCGGATTCACTTGCTCCCAGCCGGGGCAGACCCTGTCTCTGGAGCGACGGAGGAGGGGCGAAGCTAGGCGGCCGGCGATGGCGCTCGCCTGCGTGGGCAGCAGATCCGTTTGCAGCTCGACTGATTTGGTCCTTCGCGACCTGATCTGGTGGAGTCTGTAAAAATCGGACCGGCCTCCGCGCGATTGGCGATTCGCCGCGCCGCCGCCGAAGGCGGATTTGGCAGAGCAAGAGCCGTCGGGTGTCTGGGCATCGGCGGCCTTACTCGTGAAAGGGTGGCAGCCGACCTAGGCGTGTACGATGACGGCCAGATCAAGACGAAGGCGACAATCAATGGCGTAACAGTTCGGCAATTGGTGGACAATGACGGTACTACCATGTTTCGACGGCGGTGACGCCCGCGGGCGCCACTTTCCTTGCTGGAGGCGTCGTTTTTCTTGCGGATCTTCTCAGGTGAAAACCCATGTCCAATTTTCTGGCGGGGCGATGATGGCGTTTGCGGATGTCATTTTCTCGTTGGAGACGTCGCACTTGGAAGATTCCTTGGGTTGTCGGCTTTGGTGCCGACAACGAATTGGTGACTCCTCTGCATATACACCACGTGCTTCGTGTTGTTGCTAGAATACAACATCCAGTGTCTTTAAGGTGGTCGGTGTCCAACGATCTTTCAGTACCCTTATTAGGTTTGAGAGACATGTGTGGCGGCATTGTCTCGACGTTGGTGGTCATACTCTTGTGGAGTCGACATCACGGAGCAAATTATTTGTCACGTAGGACTACTAGAGTTCCTTGTTGGGATATTTTTTCCCCTCCGTCAGTTCCTTTATTTTAGTTTTCTCTGTTGTAATAATTTGGCCTGATTCTACCTATTGGTAGATGAAGCCGGGTATGAAATATATTCATTATCTAAAAAAACTAAAGTTTAGCTATGAGACTTTTTAGCTAGCTAAAGTTTAACTCTAAAATTTTAGCTAGCTAAACTTTAGTTGTGTGCTTCCAAACATGGCCTAACTATAGGGTATGCTAATTAGCACACATGCACCATGTGTAGCCTCATGTGCACATTTCGAATGATTTTTTCACTAAAAAATATCGCAAAATTTTTAAAACAAAACGTCAAAAAGATTGTAATGGGTACGAATATTAGTAGGGACTTTGTTGTGGTACCCTCAAATGATTGAATAGTTTATTTGATTGGATCTAGGGACTAGAATCATATATTACTTTCTAGAAGATAATAGATGAAATAAGTAAAGTTTTAGATAATTAGATCTTTTTTAGATCTAATTGATACATGATCTATTAGATATGATTGATCTTTTTATTTTTGTAACTACAAACATAAACATAATTTAATTAGAAAAAAAAATTATTTTTTGATGCACTTGTTACTTGGAAACGCAACAACCCAAGTTACATGCACATATATGGAACCTTTGTGCGTATATCATCAAGCTTTATATACATGATGAACCCGCTAAAAATTTATTTCTGATACCCTATTATTATTGGTGTATAATTTTAACCCGCTAAAAATTCTAGCTTTTTTTTATCTGGTGGCCATTGGCGGACGCAGGGCCCCCGTGGGCTGAAAAAAAATTGGAACAAGTTTCCCCAGCCGCCCCAAGCCCACACATGCACGCAGTCACGCAGAGGCAGAGAGCCGCACGCCACTCGCGAGTCGCGAGTCCGCGCGTCGGGCATCCCGCATCCGCATCGCGCCCCCGCCGCCGCTTCTCGCCTGCTCGCCTCCACGCCGGTGAACGGCGCCGCCCCGCTCTGCTCCGGCCTTCACCTCGCCCTCTGCAGCTCTGCCTCTGCCGGTTCGGTCGCCCCCGCCGGCCGCCCTAACCCTAGCCGGGAGCTCGGCCGCTCGGGAGGACTGGCAGCCGGTCAGCCGGGAGCCCGGAGCCGGAGGACAACGCCGGCCACAGGCCGCCGCAGCCCGGCGGCAGGCCCCAGACCCCGCCCCGGGCTCAGTCGTCAGGCAGTCCGCAGTTCAGGCACCAGCAGTTAGCGAGAAAAGCCAGGCCCTAGGGTGAGAAAAGCAGAAAACTGACATCCCCTCTTTGTTTTTTTCATTATTATAGTTTTATTTTTAGTTAGTGATTCAAAATCAATTGATTTTACTTTGTAGAATGGAAAAATATTTTGCTAAAAAGATGCTTCTACTCATGAGACTTTAATTTCACCATGATATGAATGATATAGTTGCCGATTCATGTCTTAGAAAGCCAATTAATGCATTTCACCATGATAATAGGTCTTTGACTTTAATTTTATGTATCTTTGACTTTGACCACTTTGAATCAATATAAAATTATCAATTTTAGCTACATCTATTAGTGTACTATGTTCAACGAGTAAAAAAAAATTAGACTATGTTATTTAGCCACCCCTTGGTCCGTTTCTGGACCCGCCACTGCCGGTGGCAGCGGTGGCTTGCGGAGGCACCGATGGGGCCTGCGCGAGGACAGAGCCACCGCACGCCTGACCTCGCACCCCTACGGCCGTCCGTTCCCCGCAGTTGCCTTGCACCCCTGCTCCGCTGCTCGCGCCGGTGGTCGACGGTCGACCCCTCCCCCACGACTCGGCGCCTCGGAGGGCTCCCTGGCCTCCGGCCTCGCTCCGCCGCCACACGCTGGTCCGCCCTCGCAACCCCGCCCGCTCCAGCTGCCAGCCTGCCGCGCGTCTGCTCTGGCTGCCGGCTTGCTGCGCCCGCTCGCTCCGCCCTTGGCCGGTGACCGGCGTTCAGCGGCCACAACCAGCACTCCAGCAGGCAGCAAGCAGGCGTCAGCGCAACTTCGCAAGCCGAAGGGACTGCTGCAGCTTGCAGGACACTACTGTACAGTACTGAGGTGATTTGTGAATCCGATGATTGTTCTTGTTTTTTTTTTCAAATTTAATACTTCAATAGAAGATAGTTAGACTTATCGAATCGTATTGTAGGGTTAGCACGGGCAAATATTGTTACCGAGTCATTTTGTTGTTTTTATGTGAGTTTTTAAAATTATGTTGTAGCGTTAGCACGGGCAAATATACTAGTAGTTTATAGACAACGAAACAAACAACCCATTGTATGATACTGTATGTGTTCAGCTTTGGGTTGAACATGCCCAATGAATATGATTTTTTTTCTTATTAACATATTCATGGGTAAGTAAATTAGCCCACACTCATGCCCTAATATAGTAAAAGCTCATTGTTTTTTGGGTTGTGGGTACCCATTGCCATTCCTAAATAAAAAAACTAGTATTTCATCCATTCTAATTATCACATTCTATCTTTTCTAAATACATACGGAGTATATTTTATGATATATATATAGACATAATCTGTATCTACATACATAGTCTTTTGCTTTGACTTCTTTATATATCAATTTTTAATGTATCTATAACATATGTCTAGATACTACCTCTATCTTTAAAAGAATATAATTCTGAAATAATGTTATAGTTTAATATATCAAAGTGAATCAATTATATTATAGATTACTAAAAAGTATAACTATTTTTTATATCAAATAAGGTAACCATCATTATATTAATTATGGAAAATATTTTTATAATAAATTAATTGGAGCCATAGATGTGAATATTATTTACTGTAAATCTAAGTGAAATAATTTAACTAACACGTATATCATATATCATAGTTACATTCTTTCAAAATACTCGTCATTTAGAATAAAACGAAAACTTCAAAAATTTAAAGGATTTATAATTTGTCTTACGGTTTGACATGAATGGACAATAAAATAAACATGGTCAACTGAAGTCACCCCGCTCTGGATTTACTTTTACACCCGGGCCCTGTTTAGATCCCTTCAAAATTTCAAATTTTCTATCACATCTCCGTCACATCGAATCTTTGAACGCATTCATGTAATATTAAATATAGATAAAAAATATAACTAATTACACAGTTTATCTGTAATTTATGAGACGAATCTTTTAAATCTAGTTACTCTATGATTGAACAATATTATCATATACAAACGAAAATGCAGATGTTTTTGGAGTAAAAAAAGGACGCAACGCACGCGCTAACATCTACTGCACGCGCCCTGCTACCGCATGGGACATCCTGCATGCGACGGGAGCAGTTGCAAGCGGACCCCACTACCGGATGGGAGGAGGCTGCATGCGGCAGGAGCTGCAGTGGAAGCGGGTCCCAATACTGTTGTTCCTTTTTCAATGAATCAAAAAAATGTTATAATTCACAGACGAAAATTCCAAATGAAAATTCTGATTTCACTATTAAATTTGTTTCAATAAATCCTTCAAAACAAGATCTGCACACGGATATATTTAGATAAATTTTATTTATAAACATATAGATTTTACTGTTGGCAATTGATACAGAAGATAAAATATAGAGGATAATGAGTGCGGAAGAGATATGTATAGAAGAGAAAAACTCTCAGGACAAAATATAGAGGAATAGAGTGCGACAGTAGAGCATGTCCCATCTGTCAGATGGTCAAACCAGGTCGGCCCCGGATCTGGAAGGCGCCGCGAGGTGGACGAATCACGAATGGCGCTCGGGTGTGGTGGTTGTTGGGCAGTAGGCAAGGCCGTACGCGGAAGAAACCGCGGCAAGCTGCCCCCGCACAAGAAAAAGGCGGAACCCAACCGATCGAACAGAAGCCAGCCGCGGCGCTCTTCCCAAGTCTCAACCGGGAGGTGAAAGCGTCGTCCCGTCCGCGTCCTCCCAATCCGCGGCTTGCGGTCCCATCTCTCCTGCCGAGCTCGCCGGCGTTCCCCTTCTGCTGCTGCCGGCGTTCCCTTTCTGCTGCTGCCGGTGATAGTATGGCTCTCCTCTTTTCCCTTTTGATTTGTAATCGTTGTTGGGCCTCCTTTTATGGGGAATTTGGGCGTCGAGTGAAGCTAAACCTGTCCAGGTTGCGGGGGATCCCGGCTTATGATTGTCCGAGTTGAATGGAGTCAGTCGAGATTGATTTCAATGAGAGCTCTGCGACGCATGAGTCCCCTGTTGGGGTTTGGCTTTGTCTTGATACATTTTGCGGTGCCATGTTATCTTTTGTTAAACTTTTTGTTCAGTAATGAGTCATGGTGATACTGGAAAGCAAAATCTATTGGGATCTTGCCGTGAAAAAAGTGCAGATGATGTATATACCATTTACTATAGGCTTTTAATTTCTCCTACTCCTAATAACCTTATCTTGGTTCATCTGTAAGAAAAAACATAATCATGGTTTGTCAAGAAGAAACAAATTGGCACCCCTTTGTAGCTTCAGAATGCATTTTTGCCTCCAGAACAGTACTAGTCTCCGTGCTCTTTCCATAACCTAGCTAGCACAGAAACTAGCACATAGTCAAATTTCATTATCCATGAGAGATGTCCATCAAATTTTCTGTTGCATCATCATGGCTCCTTGTACTCCAAGCGCAATATCTGTGCCTCTACTGTACATATATAGTTATACATCTCGGAGGCCATTTCCATCCCGTACGTGAAGATTTAAGTATTGCATACATGGAACATCACTGTAAGTCCATATGGATAATTGATTATACCATGTTAAAAGCATGCTGAAAGATTTGGGAATGGATGCAAACTGTGCTCGAGGAGAAAGATATTTGAGATGCCATCAGATATCTCTAACATGAGAGTACTGTAGCTAAGTGTGGGCACAAACAAGATATGCAAATCATTGTTCATCTACCAACAAAAAAAAATCACCATGTACATAGTAATAAACATTTTACAGTAAACTTCTTTCAGTTAGGCCTCTCTAATTTTTTCTGCATATGCTTTTCTTTTTCTTTTCCTTTTGTGTGTGTGTGTGTGTGTAATTTTTCAGCCTACACTTTGTAGGTTCTGTTTCCTTCCTTGATATCAATAGTTGTACAACATGTAAATTGCATTTGCAATGTTTCTTTCTTTTTAGATATTCAATTCAGTTTCTTTCAACTCTTCAAGATCTTTTGTAACATATTTAGTGTATCAACATTAATATAAAATTGTTTATCCTGGCAACCACTAGGTTGGAGAAGACCCATATGTTTCCAAGGGAAGGTGCCTCATCTAGCTCAACCTCAATGAGCAGCCAGAAGAGTGAAACTGATGATGATAGGATGATTGCAATGGTTCTCTCCGAAGAATATGCCAAGTTAGATGGTGCTATGGCCAAGCGTCTTACAAATTTAACATCGATTCCTGTAAGATTTCTCATGAATTTTTTGTTACTTGTATTTGCCTTCTCTTCCCTGCACAGAAGGCTATTTGTTTTGTAGGCACATACTGTCTTCATTTCTGGTACCGATAAATTGATTAAAGAAAGTCAATATCCCTGGCTTCTTATCTGGTGCTCATTTTTATCTGTACATGTGTAGCATGTTCCCCGGATTAACACATACTTCCCGACATATAGTGATGCCACTATGGACCATTATCGCCTTCTTGATAGGTAACTTTTTTCATGAACGTTTCCTTTATCTTCCTAAGCATTCACATATTTTGTTAGGAAGTAGGTTCCTCATTTTTCATGAAGGTGTTTCAGTATTTTTGCCTTATTTTGCAATCATTAACTTTCTTCATGTTTAGTTATTTATATTGGTTAAGTCCATCCTCCTCTTACTATTATTTTAAACATCTGGAGATCCTTGTCCATGAGAGTGTAGAATTTGTCTTGCTCATATGAATCTTTAGCTATTAAGTTAAAGCCGTAAAGAACAAGGCTTTGTGTTAAATTTTGCTTGGGGCTGTACCTAGGATGCTGTGGGAGATTCTCAACTTAGGATGTGTTTCCCACCATTTATATCCATCTTCTAAAACATATGAATTGGATCTGTTTCTTTCGAAAATTTTGATTTCCCTGGGTATTCTGCATTTTCAAACAATGTTTAGTGAGATCTTTACTTTATGCACGTGTTCTTTGTAGGCTAAATGCATATGGCTTGTTTGAGGTGAGAGTATCTGGTGATGGAAATTGTCAGGTACACCAACTTCCTGTACCCATTCAATTTCCTTGCTATAGTTTTTTTTTCTCGAATTTCTTTGATACAGCAACAACAATAACATCGCTTTATATTGTCCTATAAGCAACTTCTCAGGTCCATTCTATTTATTTGATGAAATTAGACAATCTTGTTAAACTCTTAATCATATGTAATATGTTCATGTGGTTGTGTTTTGTTCATGTAGTTTCGTGCACTCTCAGACCAACTATATAGATCACCTGATTATCACAAGCATGTTCGAAAGGAGATTGTAAAGCAGGTTTGTCAATCACCTGGCTATATTAGAAGTACTATTTTTTAAGTTATGTTACCAATTTCATTTACCTTTTTAGTTATTTTTATTATCTGTCTTAATTATATTATTATGTTTATTTCATGGTTTGAAGTATTGAGAAACATTTTTTTGGGCCATTATTGATCAGATACTTCCTTTTCAGCGAAACAAACCTGCATGCTTACATGTACTTAACATCATAATCATTTTTCGGATGAAGAGAAAATTGTATTACTCATCCAGTAAGGATGCATGAATAAATGGAAGTGGTATTAACTGTGTTAGTTCAACCAGATTTTGAATAGGGATAAATAATAGTACAGGAAAACTCCAAAACGGCCTCTATTTGAGAACAAAACCAGCAAACTAAATCATCTTCTATCTAAAAAAGAACAGCGGAAGTATTCAGAAACATAATTTTCTCACCATTGGTCTGATGATTTTGTTTCTTGAGGCCTGTATGCTTATATGTTCCGTTTTTCTCCTTTTGCAGCTCAAGGAATGTAACTCCTTATATGAAGGTTACGTTCCAATGAAATATAAGCAGTATTGCAAAAAAATGAAGAAGTATGTATATTGCTAATATTAACTTTGCCGCTTCAATAATAGAAGTCCTTGAATTTGTGTTTTTCTGACTGGTGTCATTGAAAACTATCTTCTCCAGGTCTGGTGAATGGGGTGACCATGTCACACTACAAGCAGCTGCCGACAAGGTTAATTCCGTTTTTTATGCTATGTTTCTAACATCATTTGCTCCACTGAATTTTCATGTGATTGCAAGACAGTTAGCCATTGCACTTCTATGCAAATGATTGCTATTATTTTTGTATCTTACTGAAATACAAAACAAAGATAACATGTGTTGTCTATGGTATATAGCCGTAGAATAGAACCTTAATGATCTTATATTGTTGCTGTGCATTTAAATTCATCATATACTCCCTCCATACTCATATTAGATATCGTTTTGGACAAGGTTTGAGTCAAATATTGGGAATATAAACCATGAATAACTTTTAAGTTGTTGAGTTTGGAAAAATAAAAATCATATCAATAGATTTATCTTGAAAAATACTTTCATAAAATATACATATATTATATTTCAATAAATATTTTCCAAAAAATAAGCAGACGCTTTGGAGACCGTGTCGCTGTCCAAAACGACATGTAATACGAGTACAGAGGGAGTATTAATTCATATTTGCATTGTGCTTCACTAAAAATCACCATACTTCTGAGTCAAACACATACTCAATAGTTTTCTACTCTATAAGAGCAGTCTATGTTCATATTTACTATTGAACATGAGTTGCCTGGAGTCTGGAGAAAGAAGATGTGTAATTGTTTTCATGTACTTTTTGCAGTTTGCTGCAAAGATATGCCTTCTTACATCATTCAGAGATACCTGTTTTGTTGAAATTGTTCCTCAATATCAAGCTCCACAGAGAGGTAAGGTTCCTTTATTATACTTATTAGTCACTACTAGCAGATCAGCTACATAGAAAACTCTGCATACTGTTCAGTCCTTACACTGAGCAATATGCTATTTCAGCATTATTATTAGTTTATGCATACAACTTCATGATCACTGCACACTTCGCTGAACATAGGAGGGCATAAAAGTTATATAGCTAGGTCTATTGACCCTAAAATCCTATGATTTTTCAGAGATTTGGCTGAGTTTCTGGTCGGAAGTTCACTATAACTCACTGTACGATGCTAGAGGTCAGAAACACATAATACTTAATATGTCTTGCTTATGGCAAGTCTGAAATACATTAATGTGAAGTGTTGCTATGTATACCTATCTTTTAATCTTTTAAGAAAAGGAAGTACCTGTTGCTGTGCAGATCTCCCTAGCAAATACAAGCCTAGAAAGAAGCACTGGTTGTTATTTTAATATCCATGCCGATGTTTGCTTCATACTGGTGGAATCATATTGCTTGACCGTTTCGACCACCCGTCTGCCGGTGGCAGCCTGGACATAGCTCATTGTGGCTTTATCCCCCCGTATACCTCTGCATGAATGATCCATTTTGTTGCTCAGTACAGCTACATCACCATCCAGGCATACAGGCACTAGATACAGTTACAATGTTGAACCTGAGCCTTGTAAATAGATATTCCTTTATTGACATACAGGCTGATTGTATACCCTGTCCTATTCGTTCATTGTTATATTCTTTATTTATACAGCTACATATATTATTACTGCTCTTCATCAGTTCATTATTCACTTTATTTTTTGAAGAATTCATCATTGCATTCTTGGCCCAAATATTAATTGCCTTTTGCTGACACGTTTTATGGTGCATGGCTTGTCTGCCTGAATCTGTTTATCATACTTCATGTCTGGGCTGGATGTACAGCAGCCGTACAGCCTTCCAAGTGGTGGAAACCCTGAGTCACTGATTCAAAATTCCTAATGCTTTACAGTAGGTGTATGAAATAATAGTCACTTGTTGTTGGACTATTATCGCTACTCGAAATGTTTGTTGAAAATACGACGAATGTTGTTTTTCAATGGGTATTTTTGGCACTTGGCCTGGTGTTGTTTAGACTTGTGCTATGTTTAGATAGAGTGGTGAAATACATGAACAACAAACGATACCCTTCCTCTCTTTTTTTTATGAAGGAAGCAGTTTTTTTCTCTCTTTTTTATAAAGGAAGCAGTTTTTTTCTTTGAGCAACGGAAGCAGTTTTTCCATACGGCTATTTTCTCGTGTATTTTCTCAGACTTCTAAACCAAAGAGGCGGGTCTTCCCGACGAACAACAGGCCATAGCATGAGAGTCGTGGCCCGTTTAGCGGAGGAAAGAAACAGCCCAAGTAAATCATAGGCCTGCTCCAGTTGATGTCCCAAAGATATAAACCAACAGCTCAGCAGTGTTTTTTTATGAAGCAGTACGTGTTCCTTATAAAAAAAAAAAGAAGTACATCAGTACGTGAAGGTCGTTCGCCGCTTCGTTCTGCCGCTCTCTACTTGTCACGTTTTGTCCATATCCATGAGACCATCCGCACCCGCTTCCTCGCTTCATCCAAGCCGGCAACCCCACACTTCGCTTATTGAGTATCTCCGATAAACTGTCACAGAAGAGATGAGTGATTTTGCTTCCTCGAGCAGTTCCTCAATAGTTGTTCCTATTTAGGTGACGACCTACGTTCTAAACATGCCTTTAATTGGAATTACAGACTTCCACGTCAATTTCAAAATTCTAATGTTTTGGAACATGGGATTTTTTTCTTCTTCTGAATTTTCTCTATAAAAACAAAGTAATTTCTATAAAATTACTGTCAATAGTTCTAATGAATTTCTCGCATTCTAGTGTCCCCGGTTGGCATGCGGCTGCTGCAGCTAACAGACGTTGCCACTACAATGATTGTAGGAGGAGAAAAAAAAAAATATGCAGCTACTGCCACTGTTTTTATGCAGCGAACACCCTCGATGTTGTGGATGACAAATTGAGTTATTCAACCAATATATCATAAGATGAGCTCAGGGTGCAATACCTCGTTTAGGGTGAGGTGGTTCTTTAAATTAAACAGAACAAAACCCTAAGGAAGTGCAATTCAAAATTTCTTCTAATGAATGCAAGTGACTGGGCAACAATGGCGAGAGGGCAAAGGGATCAAATCACGGAGGAAGATCTCTTAGGGCATCGACAGTGGTTGAGTCGATGCATGTTAGAAAAATTAAACGACATTAAACTACAGATGAGTCAACTTCTTGCCAAATCGAGCAGCTATGCCCATAGGTAAATAAAAAATAAACTAGCAATGTACGACCTGGGCATGAAGCAGTCTGGTTCTTATCTCCCCCTCTAGAAGAAATGTTTTATATTCGTCAGAAGTTGACTCAATATGCTGCATCGCTTCATCTTCTCTCATCAATGACTCGCCATTTTTTTGCCATGCTAGGTCGGATGATGCATCGGTTTCGTTTTGTCACCGGAGAAGCCCTTATGATCATCAGTAGGTACATATGAATATAGCCATTTTGGTAATCCCTCCAAGTCACAAGAACATGTAGTTTAAGATAAAATTGTGTCAAGATTTTTTTGCTGCGAGGAGTATATTACATAGAGTCATACTCATAGATCATTAGCCTAGATCTCGGTTTCAAAAGGGAAAGTGTGTATCATACAGATAGTCATTTTTTTTAACAAAGAATTACTACAAAAGGAAGCACAGTCAGCAACTCCCCCCCCCCCCCCCCCCCCCCTACATCCAACCGCGGAAGACTTTCTATCTCTTCACGGCCACGCGGAAGACTCAGCATGTGTTGTTTCCCCTCTCTCTGCCATTACGTGTACGATTTTTTTATGGCCTCGGTTCGGCTCCTGCGCAGAGTTCGTTTTTTTCTCTGACAAGCATGGTTCGAATCCTCCAATGTCTATGGTTCGGTTGAAAAAGCCCACGGTTCGCTTTTCAACCACACTAGAGCTGCTCGAACAACTCCACGTCCTTGTCCAGCACCGTGCGGCGCCACATCACGATCAAGCCATCCCTCTTCTGACTTCACTTCCGTGCGGTCGCTTCCATACTATGCTAACCGTTACGAAATGAACCAATGGACGTGCCGTCTGCAGAAGCGCAGGCTGCAGTCCGCGTACTCGTACGCGCACGGCCACTGTGTCGCGCCTGAGGACGTGGAAGCAAAGAACTAGCGGTCTTTTCCACTTGGATTCCTCGGTCAGAGACGCGCTTTTCGTGCGACTCCGGTGCTCGAAGGGCCGGCGGACGGTGGCCGGCATCCGGCAACGGATCTGGACCATCTGGTCCTGCGGCGACTTGACCGAAGCGTGTGCGTGGCGAGCTGCTTTTGCGGACCCCCGGGCGCCGGCGCGACTGGCACTGTGCGTGCGCCACGCGGAGACTGAGCCAGCGGAAAGGATCCAAACGGGATTGGAGTGCTAGGGTGAAAACGGTACACATATTGTTCAAATGTATTCGAGACCCAATCGTTTACAGGACTTAGATCAGTCCGTATCCATGTCTGGATTTTCAACATCCGATACCGTAGCCGTATCTGAATATTCAAATCACATATTTATGATGTCGATATCAAATCATATCCTATTCGGTATGGTTAACACTATTCGAATTTGAATCCGTATCCAGACAGAAATATGAAAACAAATGTAATATCAGTGATATCTATCCGTATCCGATCCGTTTTCATCTCTACATTTGACCATATTCACTACTCTTATTGAAATATAAATAAGAAAATACGAATATAAACAAATATGTCGGATTCAGATATTTACGCAAGTTAAGTCAAATTGTATAATGTTAAATTTAACATATCTTGTAAAATTTTACTAGTAGTTACATCGTTAGCCAAAGTAAACTAAATGAAAGTACACTTCTAATAATCTTTTAACATTAAAGTAAAATAAATTATAATGAATAATATTAAATAAAATAATAGATCAATGAAGAAATTCAAATAAAAATGGTACTCTCTCCGTTTCAAATATAATTCGTTTGACTTTTTTTACCCCAAGTTGGACCACTAGTCTTATTCAAAAAAAATGTACAAATATAGTCAAATCTGAGTCATTCTTGTAGATCATTTATTAAATAAACAAGTCAGAACAAAAGAAGTGATATTTTACACAAAAATTTAAATAAGACGGATGGTCAAACTTAGGTTTAAAAAAATCAAACGAACTATAATTTAAAACGGAGGGAGTACAAAAAAGATAACCACTTACTTTATCAATAGTATTGGACATAAATAGAAATTAAAGTATTTATGTATATAATGTAGACAAGAATAGCACATTAAAAAATATAATTAGCAATAACTATTTAATAATTAAATATATCAATTAATCCCTTAATATGATATTTATATAAATATGTATCATGAAATGATAAATTTATATAAAATAATTTACATCAATAAATAAATAAACTAAAGTATTAAAATAATTTAAAAGAACAGATATTAGGATTGAACTAAGTTAGAGAAATACTAAAATTAATTTAATCTTTATGTATCATTAATAATTTTAAATTAATACTAAAAGTTTGCTTTTGCGAATAATTAATACTAAAAGTTATTTATAGATATACTATTAAATGGGCTCAATGCATTGATTAATAATAATAAAGTTAAATGGTTTAGTTACTTATTATGGAGAGAAAACTTTTAAGTAAGTTCATGATATCTTGTTTTTTTTTTGTGGATACTCTGTTAGATATTGTCAAATACGGATTTGGAATTAGATAGAGAAAAACACTGAAAAATGAATACAGATATTTAACATCTACTCCTCCGTTTCAAAATATTTGTTTTTTAGATAGATCTTTTGATCTAGTTTTTTAATAAATTTATTTAGAGATATAAATGTTGCACGTATTTTGTATAAATCTAGTTAAAGTTGTGACACGGAAACGTAAAACGACAATTAATTTGGGACGGAGGTAGTATATTAGAAACGAATACATATACGGATTTCTATATTATAAATTTTAGCGGATACAGATACCGAATAATACTGAATAAATTTTAGCGGATACAGATACCGAATAATACGGAGCGAGTATATTGTTAAGTCAATAGTCATCACTTGGACAGTAGTGCTGGCAACGACTATTGACAATGGGTTGGGCGGTGGTGCCGCATTCGGTGAACCAGGAAATGGATCCAAGGAGAAGCAACTCGGGTCTCGGGAAGGCCCACCCCTCGCGTTGGTCGTGGATAGAGTATTCTCATAAGTATCAGTAAAGTCAAGTTACTAGTTTATATACACTTAAAAAAATAAAAAAAAATAACTTACCGTGCTAATATAGAAAAACATACGAGTGTCTCTCTTTTTTACTTAATATATATATATATATATATACATATATATATATATATAATATTTCCTAATTCTATGTTTTTCCTTCATTTTTCGTATAAACCAACGGTAAACTGTGACGGAAACCCTGCAAAAGCTATGGTTTGGATGAAACTCTATTATTTCAAAGCTCTGAAAGTTGTGACATATATTTAAAATATTATGTTTCAATGAGACCCTATTGAGTAGCAGGGGATTTTAACCCAATACAAATACTTCTAGTTAAATATCCATATTTTTACTTCTCAACACAAACACAAATCACATTTTTCGAGTACTCTAAGTAGGTGATAGCAAGCATCTATTTGCTCTATTGGTGGTTTTGGAACAATAAAAAATCATCACACCAGTAGCAAAGTATGAGCATATAAGTACTTTATACTTAAATATATAAATATTCCGATATATATAATGAATCAAAACATATAAAAAAAAATTTCGCCAACAAATGACTAAAATCTTCAAAACAAATTACACAAATAACTACACCAATTTCAAGTAAATCAACTTCATTTGTGTTATAGAAAGAAAGACAATACCTATCGAATGGTGAACTTGTGATGCACCTTTTTGCACGGCCGGTGTATGTATCTAATTGAAACCCAAATGGATATACATTTCAAATGAATAACAGGAATATTCTTATGGGCATTACAAAAAAGAATCAAGTTTGTTCTACTAGGGAAAAATAGAAAATTAGAAGAGGCGGCTCAGGGAAATGATATGAAGACGACACATAATACATGCACATGCATACTCTAGAAGCCAAGATGTGTCACAAATGTCCAAGGCTCGCAGTCTTTGAACATCTCCCAGAGATATTGTAAATGACTCTGTAAGATCTGATTTAGATATTTAGTTGTAAAATTCGTTTCCAACAGACTCTCCATCGCCTTCTCCAACTTTCCCCATCCTCTATCCCGCGAGTTCCGCTCGGAAGAAAAAGCGAGTCCCGTCGCTCAACATTCTGGGTCGCTACTCCCTTCCCGCGCGCCCCACCTCCCTTCCCGCGCACCTCATCTGCTGCGCGCGTCCTCTCCCGCGCATGCTCTCTCCCATTCGCGCTCCTTCCACACAGGCGCACCTCATTTTTTTTTCAGTTTCCTCTCGGACAGCACCGCCAGTAACGCCGCCCTGTACGTCGTCGCTATGCCCCAGCCGCCAGGTGACCCAGTTCGCCCTTCCTCGCTCCAGGGATACGATGGATGGTCCTTGCCGGTTTCCTTATCTGCTGGAATCAGAGACCCCTCTTCAATCCGTTCAGCCGGTGGGTGCGAGCAGGAAGGCCAGACCTCGTTGCACTGGTTGGAGGGTGCCAAAGTTGCTGGCCAGCACCGACGAGTCCTTGCTCCTGCTGTTGTCGATGGACAGACTCCATCTTTCTCCTTTAACGAGATGTGCACTGCTGAGATGGCTACAGAGATTTCCTCAGGTGAGATGCTTCTATGGTGGTCTGATACATACTATAGTGCTGTTTTTTGGCATTGAGATATGCGATGTGCGGCAGTGCTCAAATTTGTAAGATTGATTCTAATTTCTAGATGAGATATCAGTAACAGATACAAGTGATTTTTCTGCTAATTTTTTTTATGTGGTAAAGAGAAAGTAGTGAATTGGTTAGATTGGATTTTAGATTAGATTAGATTTTATATTCAGTCAGTCAGTGATAATAAGCCATTGATCCATGGATAATACATGAGAGACTCAGTGCTAATTATGATTTGCATATGCTTGTTAAACTCTGCATTTGAACTGACTGCTAACCATATTGAGAATTAATTATGTGGGCTGAATATTCTAGCTGCTACTCCAACTGTACCAATCTTCAGCTTGAGATAACATTTTTTTGTGTGCAGTTTTTTCATGTCAGTAGATACATAATGGTTCCATATCAGTGACTTTTAATCTGAGCACATGCTTTTCTAACACAATTACTGAACTATTTTATGCTTGTTTGTCGCAGATGTTATGGATCAAGGTGGCGGATTCACGGGTCTGCTTACACATGGAATTTTTTCAGAGGCTTCACTTCCCAGTGAACCAGCTACAACAGCCCTACAGGCCAACAAGTGAACCAAATGTATATCTATACAAATTCATCACACCTCCACATATATAGTGGACAAATCAGCCAACTACTTGAAGATCATATCCTTGCTGTTCTGCCCAGGCCGACACTGTCGCGACTCATTCAGCCAGTGGACAGTGAAAGAGTATTTCATACCCCCTCACTCAATCCTAACGGCTAGTTCTGCCATTCTAACTCTCACACTTCGTAAGAACAGAAAGAGAAGCTCCTCTCTTGCTCTCCCTTCTCCCTTGGTGCTCAACCACTCTCCTCCATTGATCTCCAATCATTCTTTGAGAGATTGAGCCTCCAAGCTTGGAGAAGAAGCTTCTCACTTGGATCTTCACTCCTATAAGCATTTGGTTTGCGTGGTGGCCGACGGTTTGAGTTCTTTACTCTTGGAGCTTTGCTCCTAGCGGCTAGTGGTTGTCCTTGAGCTTGCCTCCTTCGTGTGGCAGCCTAGAAAAGTTTGTATCACCCATCATTTGCTAATACACTTCTGTCATTTTAAGGGTTCACCCCTTTGACTTGAGACCGAGTAAAGAGCTAGCCTTGTGTGGTAAGCTTGAGCCTTGTGTGGCGTACCTCAACAACGTGGACGTAGGCAAGCCTTGGTGGCGAGCTGAACCACGGGTCAAACCTTGTGTCACCGTGTGCTTGTTACTTTACTTTCATATATCTTGTGTGCTAGGTGATTTCTAGGGTTTGGACCCGATCTACTCGGTGGGTGTGTGACTACCACTTTCAGGTGGTGCTAGAGGTTCCCTACACCTCTAGGAAAGTTTATATTCAAGCACAATTTACATTCTCAGTTTACATTTTGAATTGTGCATTTATCTGTTCTGCTGACCAGTACTGCTGCCCTTAGTCCAGCAGTGCCGGCCACCCTGGTAGTGCCGGCCTCAAGCCTGGCAGTGCCGACCTCAACTGACAATAAGTTTTTAAGTGGATTTTAAACAGGCCTATTTACCCCTCCTTTAGGCTAATCAGGTCCTTACAAGTGGTATCAGAGTAAGGTTACCTCAGTTAGCACTTCACCGTGCGAGCTAATGGCCGAAGAGGGTAAAGTTGTAGTCGTTGCCCCCAAGGTGGTTGACCCCAAGGATGTGAATGTGCACTCCACGGACAACAGCGAGAGTGCGGACTCGCAGAACTACCTAACCACTCCTAGCATGTCCGCTGGAGAAAGAACAAGAAGAAACGAAGCTAGAAGATTGAGAAAGGAAGCAAAAAGATTGCAAAAAGAAGAAAACGCTCTCAATGAAGACAAGAGCTTGAAGCTTGCCGAGAAGCTTCATATAAGAGAAGTAAAAGCTCTCAAGAAGGAGCTCAAGGCAAAGAAGGAGCTCAAGAAAAGCAAAGAGCAAGCTTCTCAAGCGGAGGTTGAGTCTAGTAGCTCCGACGGTGATGATGATGTATCATACCGTTCCTCCAAGATAGAGAAGAAGGATGAGAAGAAGAAGGAGGAGGATGACAACAAGAAATACTCCGCCATATCCTTTGATTATTCATCCATTTCTAAACATGAGCATAAACCTTTATTCCATGTTTCTGCGGACAAATTGCCTCATTTTGATGGGACTAACTTTGTCAAATGGAAACACTTGATGAAAGATTATCTTGTAGGTCTTCACCCCGGTGCTTGGGAGATTGTGCACAAAGGATGTGACCCTCCGGTTGATTCCACAAGCCCCACCACTACCGAGCTCCGGTGCATCCAACTCAATGCACAAGCAACTAGTGTGTTGCTAAGTGCATTAGATGGTGATGAGTACAACAAGGTCATGGGCTTGGAGGTTGCCAAGGAGATATGGGAGACCTTGCACCTTGCACATGAAGGTGTGAGCAAAGTGAGGCAGTCCAAGATTGATTTGTTGATGGCCAAACTCAACCGGTTCGTGATCAATGAAGGTGAAGGGCCACAAGAAATGTTTGATAGATTGATGACTATGGTTGGTAAGATAAGAGGACTTGGTGGTGAAGAAGTCAATGACCACAAGGTTGTCAAGATCATGCTTGAAGCATATTCTCCAAGGAATGAAACCGTGGTGACATTGATTAGAGACAAGAAAAGGTTTGAGTACTTCACACCAAGTGATGTGCTTGGAAGGATCATCACCTTTGATCTATAAAGAGAAGAAGCACAAGAAAGGAAGAAGCTTGGAGAGATGTAAGCAAGGTTGGAGGGAATGAAGATCAAGGATGTGGCTCTCAAGGCAAACAAGAGCACAAGAAAATCCGCCCCTAGCTGTCCTAAAAACAACAAGCATGCATCTTCAAGCAAAGCTCAATCAACCAAGACCATCAAGCATGAGCCCGAAGCTTCAACATCAAGTGATGATAGAAGTGAAGATGAGCAAGAATAGAACATAGATGACATGGACCTATTCATGAGAAGATTCAACAAGGGGATAAAGAGCAATGGGTACAAGCTCACAAGAAGTTCTCTAACAAGAAATCAAGAACTTGCTTTAGGTGTGGTAGCACCGAACACTTCATTGCCGATTGCTCAAACAAGAAGGAAGACAACAAGTTTGGCAAAGACAAGAGAGAAGACAAGGGTGACTACAAGAAAGGAAGAAGAAATGTGGGTGAAGCTCACATTGGACATGGTTGGGATGAATCAACCGATAGCTCAAGTAAAGAAGAGGAGATGGCCACTATAGCTATTCACAAGCCATCCACTTCACCAAGGCTCTTCAACAACATGTCCGATGATGAAGGCTTCCCTCACACTTGTCTCATGGTAAAGGGTGAGAAGGTAAAATCAAAACCCAAAGCTCCTCCCCCCAAAGACATCTCTAGTAGCGATTCTAGTGATTGCTCTAGTGATGATAAATCTAGTGATGAAGAGATAAATGAAATAACTATTAACATGGATCCTAAGACAAAACTCTTCATTGCTAATATATTGGATGAATTAGAGGCAACCAAAGCTGGGCTAGCATCTAGAGAAAAGACTCTTATCAAACAAGAGGATCTTTACATTGCTAGTGAGGAAGCTCTTGAATTAGAAAGAAGTGAGGTGAGCTCTTTGACTAAGGCTTTGACCAAAGAACAAGAAGCTCATGCTCTCACTAAGGAGTGTGGTGACCTCAAGCAAAAACATTGTGGCTTAATGGAAAAGCATCAAGAGCTTGAGGCACAATACTCTCTTCTTTGGGAGGGCAACTCACATCTCTCTAAAGCAAATGATGTCTCTTCTCCATCCACTAGTCAAGGTTGTGGAAAATGCTATAATGTTGATATGAATGCCTATTCCATTAACCTTGCCAATATGGAGGCCATGAAGAAAGAAATAGCAAGGCTCAACAATGTCATCTCAGTTTAAAAGAAGAATGACAAAGACAAAGTTAAGCCCAAGAAGATCCAATACAAGGATGGAAGGCATCCATCAATCAAAGATGGGCTTGGACACACTCAAGGAGGTAAAACCAATGGTAAAAAAAATGATCAAAGGCATTGAGTGTATCAAGTTTGAGAAGAAGGGAAGCATTGGTGCAGATAAGCCTGCACAGACAACAGCTCTGCTGGACCAGAGGCTGGCAGTGCCGGACCTCAGGCCGACAGTATCGCGCCACAAGAAAGGGAAGGCTACCATTGCTTCTCCTGATCAAGCTAAGCCCCAAGTCCATGCCAAGAGGATGCCCCAGCAAAAGCAGGTTTCTCAGAAACCCAAGGACTCAATCTAGGTGGCCAAAAACAAGTTTGTCTATCAACCTAAGACAAGGTCACCTCAAGGGAGTTTGTCCTCATGCTACATGTTGAAATGCAATGACCGTGATAAAGTCATTGCAGAATTTGTGGGTGATGAGAAACATGATAAAATAAGCATGAACATTTAGTTCCTAAGATTGTGGTAACTAACATGCAAGGCCCCAAGATTGATTGGGGACCTAAATCTAGGAACTAAAGTTGTTTTGTAGGCATACTCCTCCGGTGGATCAAGTTGGGTGCTTGATAGTGGATGTACAAATCATATGACCGGAGAGAAGAGTATGTTCTCATCATATTCCCCTACATCAAATGCAAGTGAGAATATCGTCTTCGATGACAACTCCAAAGGGGAAGTGATTGGACTTGGTAAAGTTACTATTACTCTTGAACATTCCATCTCAAATGTATTACATGTGAATTCGTTGAGTTACAACTCATTGTCGGTTTCACAATTGTGTGAGATGGGCTACAATTGTCTCTTTACGGATAAGGGTGTGGAAGTCTTTAAGAGTGAGGATTCCTCTATTGTCTTTACGGGTCGTTTGAAGGGCAGACTTTACCTAGTTGATTTCAACAAAAGTAAGGCTAAGCTTGAGACTTGTTTAGTGGCAAAATCTAGCATGGGTTGTGTTGGAGATCTAATTTAATGATAAACTTTCAGAAAGAAAACCATAAACTAAAAGCCCCACAACGGCCATCTAGATAGGGATGAGAAGCCCATCAGGGACAAATCACCGCCGGCCCACGAAGAAAGGGCATGTGATTCACAGAATCCCACCGGCTCGGGTAGGCAGACGCGCCCCCGGGAAGACATGTTCCCGTCTCGCCCGACGTGGGAAGCGAGACGGGTCCACAGCCAGCAGAAGACGTGTAGGGCGCCGCTGATAGGGAAAAGGCCCATTTTCCCCTTCTAGAAGGTGACGGCTATTGCCCTGTAGGCGCTGACGGTGCGAACGCCGATAAGAACAGAGGTACGTTATGCTGAAGATCGTACACCCCGTATAAACCGGAGTGCAGGACAACACCCTAGTTTCCTACTAAAATGGAGACACGACGGGTCCTCTAGCCAGGGACGGGATGGAATCAGACTTCTGAACAGGTGGGACCCACGCCTCCGAGAAGCAACGACAACCCCTTCGGCCACCGGGCCCCTACAGGAACCCTCCGAATAAAAGTACATCAGGTACATGGGGCCCGCCAGGTAACGAAACCCATTGGCCCAGAGTGGAGGAATCCGCCGTATACAAAAAGAATTATAAGAAGGTACAACCGTGTACCTTCCAACGGTACAACGAACTCCATGCCTCTACTACGCTACGGGTTCAACCGGACCCCCCCGTATCCTTCGGCGATGCAACAAGGAGCCGACACGACTCCTCTCCTCCGACCAAGTACGAAGACAATAGGAATATAGTATTATAAGTGCCCAACATCCTTCACGAAGAAGGAAAGGGCTCGGTATCCTAGGTAGATATCTCTCGATGCATGTTTGTAACTCCCCTGCCCTCCTTGTGACTATAAAAGGGGGACAGGGGACGACTCAAAGGACCCCAGAGCTCTCCACTCTCAAGCTTTCAGAGAAAGAGATCTCACACAGACCCGAAGAAAATGGCTAGTCGATAGCATACACACTCACTACACCATCCAGAGACCTGGGGCTCATACCCCCTCTCTTGAACCAGCTTGTAGCCCCCTGCAAGTAGAGATAAGGAACACGAGCAGCTCCACACTGGACGTAGGGATTTCTTGCCTGAACCAGTATAAACCTTTTGTCTCTTTGTCTCACCATTCGAAACCCGACACGCGTACAAATTTACTCGTTGGTAGTTTCTAAACATCGACAGGTTGGCTATGGCATCGCCGACTAGCTCATGTTGGGATGAGGAACTTGGCCAAACTCCTAAAAGATGAACACATTCTTGGACTAACCAATGTTCATTTTGAGAAGGATAGAATTTGTAGTGCTTGCCAAGCCGGAAAGCAAGTAGGTGCACCTCACCCACCAAAGAGTATTGTCTCCACCAAGCAACCATTGGGGCTAATTCACATGGATCTCTTTGGACCGGTGGCCTACATAAGCATTGGCGGTAACAAACATGGTTTAGTTATTGTTGATGACTTTACTCGTTTCACTTGGGTATTTTTCATGTATGATAAGGCACAAGTGCAAGATAAGGTGAAAACCTTCATTAGAAGAGCACAAAGAGAATTCTGCTTTCAAATCAAGAAAGTTCGTAGTGACAATGGAACCGAGTTCAAGAACACTCAAGTGGAGGAGTTCCTTGATGATGAGGGCATCAAGCATGGGTTTTCAGTTCCATACACCCCTCAACAAAATGGTCTAGTAGAGAGGAAGAACCGGACACTCATTGACATGACAAGGACAATGCTAGATGAGTACAAGACTTCAGATATCTTTTGGGCCGAAGCCGTCAACATCGCTTGTCATGCCATCAACCGTCTCTATCTACACAAGATCTTGAAGAAGACTTCATATGAACTCCTAACTGGTAACAAACCAAAGGTGTCATACTTTACAGTTTTTGGGTGCAAGTGTTTCATACTTAACAAGAAACCCAAAACCTCTAAGTTTGTACCTAAAGTTGATGAAGGTTTTCTTCTTGGTTATGGATCAAATGAACATTCCTATCGTGTATTCAACAAGACCTTAGGGAAAATTGAAATCGCGATAGATGTGACATTTGATGAATCTAATGGCTCTCAAGTAGAGCAAATTGATCAAGTGATTGTAGGTAATGAAGAACCACCATGTGAAGCAATCAAGAACATGGCCATTGGTGACATTAGGCCACAAAAAGTACAGGCCATAGAAGTGGAACCTCAAGATGGTGATGCTACTGCCCCAAGATTGGAAGAAGATGGGCCAGCAATGCTCCCTGGTCAGGGCTCTGCCCCTGTGGCTGACACTACCGGGCCAGAGGCCGGCACTGCTGGACCCAGCAGACAGGCAGCAGCTAGCCCCTCACCTGCTACTCCAAGGAATCTACAACCTATACTTGAATGGTATGAGTATAATGACCACGCTGATCAACAAGAAGCCACAGAGCATCCAAGATTGAGGCAAACAATTCAAAAGGATCATCTCGTTGATAACATACTTGGGAGTCTCCGAAGGGGGGTAACTACTCGTTCACATTTGGCAAATTTTTGTTAATTTTACTCTTTTGTCTCCTCTTTGGAACCTCTCAAGGTTGAGCAACCTCTAGATGATCCGGATTGGGTGATGGCTATGCAAGAAGAGCTAAATAGCTTTGAAAGGAACAAGGTGTGGTCATTGGTGGAAAGACCCAACACTAATGTGATTGGAACCAAGTGGGTCTTCCACAACAAGCAAGATGAGCAAGGCATGGTGACAAGGAACAAGGCAAGATTGGTGGCTCAAGGTTTCACTCAAGTGGAGGGCGTAGACTTTGAAGATACATATGCACCGGTGGCTAGGCTTGAAGCAATTCGAATGCTTTTGGCCTATGCCACCCATCATGATTTGAAGCTTCAACAAATGGATGTGAAGAGTGCATTCCTCAACGACCCTATCCAAGAGCTAGTATATGTTGAGCAGCCACCGGGATTTGAAGATCCAAAGTTCCCACATCATGTCTTCAAGCTCCATAAGGCGCTCTATGGGCTAAAGCAAGCACCAAGAGCATGGTATGAATGCCTTAAGGACTTCTTGATCAAACAAGGATTTGAAATAGGCAAATCGGATCCTACTCTCTTCACTCATAAGCTCAATAATGATATCTTTGTGTGCCAAATATATGTCGATGACATAATATTTGGTAGTACTAACCAATCCTTTTGTGATGAGTTTAGTAGGATTATGACTAAGAGATTTGAGATGTCTATGATGGGTGAGCTAAAGTTCTTCCTCGGTTTTCAAATCAAGCAACTCAAGGAAGGGACTTTCTTATGCCAAACCAAGTACACCCATGATATGTTGAGAAAGTTTGACATGGCAAATGCTAAGCCAATCAAGACTCTCATGCCAACTAATGGACATCTTGATCTTGATGAAGGAGGGAAGTCTGTGGACATTAAGGTATATCGTTCCATGATCGGCTCTCTCCTTTACTTATGTGCATCTAGGCCGGACATAATGCTTAGTGTGTGCATGTGTGCAAGATTTCAAGCTAACCCGAAAGAGTGCCATTTAATGGTCGTTAAGAGAATTTTGAGATATCTAGTTTTCACTCCTAACCTTGGATTATGGTATCCTAAGGGCTCTAAGTTTGATCTACTTGGGTATTCGGATTCCGATTACGCCGGTTGCAAGGTAGACCGAAAAAGCATTTCAGGGACGTGTCAATTCCTTGGACGGTCCCTAGTGTCTTGGAGATCTAAGAAGCAAAATTATGTGGCCCTTTCCACTGCCGAGGCCGAGTATGTTGCAGCCGGCGCATGTTGTGCTCAACTACTTTGGATGAGGCAAACCATAAAAGATTTCGGATGTCAATTCACCAAGATACCTCTCTTGTGTGATAACGAGAGTGCCATCAAACTCGCAAATAACCCGGTTAGTCACTCTAGAACCAAACACATAGACATCTGTCATCACTTCTTGAGAGACCACGAATTAAAAGGAGATATCGCAACTCGCCATGTGAGCACCAAAAAGCAACTAGCCGATATCTTCACTAAGCCTCTCGATGAGACAAGGTTTTGCACTTTGCGTAGTGAACTGAATATACTTGATTCCCGTAACGTGGTTTGAACTATAGCACACATTTGTTTGTCCACCTAGAGACTTAGGAAAAACTTTGAAAAGTTTCAATTATGTGCTTCAAAACCAATTTTGAAAGAAACTTGAATGTGTTGGTCATTGTATGATTGATGATTTGCTTACTGACCAACACATGGCAAAGGGGGTATGTGTCCATAATTGCATAAATTTATAGTATATATGTGGCATAGTGCCTCACTGCCTGGCAAGGACAGCAGTGTCGGCCCCAGGCCAGCAGTGCCTGGGTGTCCGGCAGTACCGGGCTAAGGCCGGCAGTGCCGGGACTTAAAGGACCCGAGCCTATCGAGCCCAAGTCCTCCCTCTCGGGTTTTCTTTAATCTCCTACCCCAAACCCGAGGAGACTCCATCCCATTCAGTTTCCCCCCAACAGAACACCTCTCCCTCTCTTCTCTCAACCCTAAGGAGACACAAGGAGCCCGGAGGTCCCTCTCTTCCCCTTGGCAGTGCTGCCCCTTTGGAGGTGCTGCCATTGGAGGAGGTGTGGAGGATCTTCCTCCCTGCGCCAAGCTCCATTCAAGCCCGACCTTCTTCATCCTCTTCCCTCTATCTCAAAGGTAATAACATGAAACCCTAACTTGGGTCGATCTATGCAATGTATAGTTTTTGAGATGGGATTTAGGTTGTTAGTAGTTGCATTATGTATGGTGATGTATCTCTAGTAGCTAGATTTGATCAAAACTTAGTTTCAATGGAGGATTGATGAAGCATGTGTTGGTGCTGTCTGCACCAGGCCAGCAGTGCCGGCCTCCAGGCCGGCAGTGCCAGACCCTGGGTGGCAGCACCTATGTATATGCTTCTACAATCATCCATTGACCCTAATTTTTGGTTCAATCTCTCCACTAGATTTTCAGTTACTATTTTAAGTGTAGCAACTTACCCTTACCCTTTTTAAATGCATAGATGGATGCCGGTGGATCGTGTGGCGGTGCAAGAGGAAGAGTGAGGTCCAAGATTCGCACTCTGAGAGCTAATGATGGCCTGAATCCCAGGCAAAGAATCATTCAAGAGGAGGAGTTGCAGAGGGCAGGGAGAACCATCAGAGAAGGTGTTTGTCCTGAGACGCCTCTGGATCTTGGTTTGTTCGATGGCTCACATCTTGTTGAGCACCCTGAGGAGGTGCTTGTCAGAGAGCCTCAGAACAATCCTGGCAGGGTTAGAATCAACTATCAGAATCAATGGAGGACAGTCCAAGAGCAGAGGGCCATCAATCCCTATGATGTGCCAAAGGACATGAGTGTGGATTACAAGTTTTGGAATGTGTTTCATTTCGACTATTATCTCACTGTCCTTTTTCAAGCTACCAAGCCCAAGATCATCAAGATGAAGTATGTTGATTGGGAGCACTTGGAAATTAAGAGAGACCCAGTTTTTGACAGGGTCATTGATCAGTGCAGGCAGCTTGGGATGTATCACTAGATGGGATTCCAGAATGGTTGGAACACAGAAATCATCCACCAGTTCTATTCCACTTACTATCTTGATAGGGAGAACTTGGTGATGCACTAGATGACAGAGGGTGTTCACTACAGAGTTGACTATATGACCTTTGCTCGCCTCCTTGGCTTTGGTGAGGAGGACAGAGAATGCTTCAATGTTCATGATGAGAGAGGGCTGCTAAATGATGAGATCTATTCTCTCTACATTGAGCCTCATAAGGCAGATGGTCTTATCAAGGGGTTGAGGAGCAAGTATTATATCTTGAACAACCTCTTTAGGACCACTCTCTATCCCAAGGCGGGATTTGCTTCAAACCTCTACAACAAATCCAAAAATGTGTTAAGGAGGATGAGAGGTGGAGCACCACGTTTTTCAGTTGTTCGCTTTCTATTTGATGAGATATGCATTGCTGCAGAGGATGCAAGAAGGGGGCTTCCCTATGCTCCTTATCTGATGTTTGTCATTGAGATGGTGACTGGCCGGATCTTCAACAAGGATACAGTCCATGAGCCTTACAGAGCAGAGAAGGCCATTCACTCCACTACTGTTCAGGAGATTGACACTCCTCCCAGAGACACCAGGACAACGGCAGCAGTAGATATCCCTGAGTCTTCAGGTGCAGCAGCTTCCAGAGGCAGGAAGAAGGGAAAGATTGGTAGGATCTTGAAGAAGATCTTTACTGGCATCTGCTATGCAAATGACCATTCTTACCAGACCAGGCTTGAGATCAGATAGCTTAGAAAGGAGCAAGGCCTCAGACAGATTGACCCTCCTACACCACCTCCAGAGCTCAGTGAGGAGTCCACCTATGATGGTGATGATGATGATGAGGAGGATGAGGAGGAGGAAGAGTTTGAGCAGCCCCAATCTCGACGATGCAGCAAGCGTGCATCTGCTCCCAGTACTCACTTCATAGGCTCTCCTGATGATGATGATGATGATGATGATAGAAGATGATGATGGAGACAATGACGATGACCATATGGAGGACAACGACTAGCTTGTATCTTTTTTCGCTTTGTTCTTTTCTCTTTTTGGTGACTTGTTGCCAAAGGGGGGGAATTACTAAGTGAAGGGGGTACAACAATCCTCGATGGTCATGGAGGAGCAACAGCTGCTAGTTATCTTAGTTTTTAGTTTGTGAGATGAGAGAGCAACATGAAACTATTTTATTGTAATATTGTCACTTAAGTACTTTATTTGTGTCATTTGTGGACATGTACTCTCTCATATATATCATGCTGGTATTAGTATGCTTTTAGTTATATATTTATAGTGTGTTGTGTGGCTGTGCTTGTGCTTCCGCAAGCTTGTTGTTTGCAGCCAGGCCGGTAGTGCCGGGCTCAGGCCGGCAGTGTCGGGCTACTCAGACAACAAGTCCTCTAATTTATGTTGAGACAAGTTCATATGTATCACGTATATTCTTGTGACACTTTTTCATCACCCCAAATTAGCCATGGATGTAGGGGGAGCCCTATTTCACTCCAATGTGTGAATTTTGGCCTCTCATGCCAAGTTTGGAAATTTAAATGCCTATTCACACATTTAGGGGGAGATCCTACACCCATGACTTGCATTGTCTGAGATTATTATTCACTTTTGTAAGTTCTAAGTGTGTTGTCATCAATCACCAAAAAGGGGAGATTGAAAGTGAAATCAAGCCTTAAGTGGGTTTTGGTGACATGACAATGCAATTAGAAGACTAATGAGACTTTGTGAGTATGACAAGCAAGTTAAACTTAAGGAGGTTGGTGAACAGGTTGGCGAACCCCTCCAACTACAAAAGTGCATGGCAACAAGCTCAAAGAGTTTTAAATTCATTTTATACTTTGAAATTGAGTTAGGTATGTCGTACTATAAAGAGGGATTCAACACGCATACCAACAAGTGAACCAAATGCATATCTATACAAATTCATCACACCTCCACATATATAGTGGACAAATCAGCCAGCTACATGAAGATCATATCCTTGTTGTTCTGCCCAGGCCGGCAGTGTCGGGCTACAGGCCGGCACTGCCGCGACTCATTCAGCTAGTGGACAGTGAAGGAGTATTTCATACCCCCTCACTCAATCCCAACGGCTAGTTCTGCCATTCTGACTCTCACACTTCACAAGAACAGAAAGAGAAGCTCCTCTCTTACTCTCCCTTCTCCCTTAGTGCTCAACCACTCTCCTCCATTGATCTCCAATCATTCTTTGAGAGATTGAGCCTCTAAGCTTGGAGAAGAAGCTTCCCCCTCAGATCTTCACTCCTACAAGCATTTGGTTTGCATGGTGGCCGGCGGTTTGAGTTCTTTACTCTTGGAGCTTTGCTCCTAGCCGGCTAGTGGTTGCCCTTGAGCTTGCCTCCTTCGTGTGGCATCCTAGGGAAGTTTGTATCACCCATCATTTGCTAATACACTTCTCTCATCTTAAGGGTTCACCCCCTTGACTTGAGACCGAGGAAAGAGCTAGCCTTGTGTGGCGAGCTTGAGCCTTGTGTGGCGCACCTCAACAACGTGGACGTAGGCAAGCCTTGGTAGTGAGCTGAACCACGGGTCAAACCTTATGTCACCGTGTGCTTGTTACTTTACTTTCATATATCTTGTGTGCAAGGTGATTTCTAGGGTTTGGACCCGATCTACTCGGTGGGTGTGTTGCTACCACTTTCAGGTGGTGCTAGAGGTTCCCTACACCTCTAGGAAGGTTTCTATTCAAGCACAATTTGCATTCTCAGTTTACATTTTGAATTGTGCATATATCTATTCTGATGACCAGCACTGCTGCCCTTAGTCCAGCAGTGCCGGCCACCCCTGCAGTGCCGGCCTCAACTGACAGCAAATTGTTAAGTGGATTTTAAACAGGCCTATTCACCCCCCCTCTAGGCTAATCAGGTCCTTACAACATGTCGTCGTAACCTTTTGCAAACAAGATAGTCCTAGGGTACCAGCAACATTCCTCTTCTGCACGAAATAGTCATCATGTTCTTCTACGACATTCATTATGCGCAAGAACACGTGACGCCTCATTCGAAACCTATGATAAAAGTCATGAACATGTTGTTGACACCGTTTTTTGGTACGTGTCAATATAAACCGAATACACTGATCAGCGAAGAGATGGTCACTGTTCCTTATCGGCATCGAAATACTACTTGTCAGATTACCGATGGGAGCAAGAGGATTTGCCAATGGTGGGTTTGATTGAAGAAATGACAAGGGGAGAGAAGACTGCTCGCCGATGGAGGAAGTGTTGCCGATAGAAGATATTGCCGATGGATGCAAGATGACGTGGCTAGTGTCAGCGGAAAGTTGCTGATTGCAATAGAGGAAGGTTGTTGATTGGAAGGAATCTGCCGATGGAAAGTTTCATCGTAAGAGAGACGGATAAGAAAACTGGTGATTTTATGCCAGTATTATTATCATTGTTTGAGTCCGACTCTTGCACGAGTCATTTTATTTCCTTTAAAATAGGAGTTTTGTTTAGGTATGAGTCGTGTCTGTTTACAACTCCTCTTGCTGGAGTATAAATATGTACCTAGGGGTGGTGTAAAGACAGACAATCAATCAAAGAAATCTATTATTTTCATCTACTTTTCTAGCAAACCTACTTTTATCGCATTAGTTCTAGTTTATTCACGAGTTCTTACGAAGTCTCGACGGGCTGTATCTACGAGACCTCCGTCTACTTTGCGAGTTCCACGTTTTGAGCAATTTGAGCCTTGACGTTTGGGCGCATCGCCGTCGTCTCGTTCAATTTTGTTCTAGTTATCGTCCTTGTCGATTAACTGGTCAAATCGACTGGCACACCTTGGATATCGAATTTGGGTATAAGCCCGAGGTGTTCGTAGATCCGACGCTTTTTGTGTCAACACCTCTTTTGGCACACCCGGTGGGACAGATAATACATCTTTTGTCACGGTTTGATCGATTATATTTATTATGGGTGATAATACTGATGTCAATCCAAAGAATGTCATTGAAGTCTCCAAAGCAAATCTGAAAGGTGATCAGAAGCAGGCTATGGAGGAGTACAAGTAGTTGTATTTGAAGTCCTTCAGCCTAAGTAGGAGCAGCGAAGCTGTCCAGAAGCAAGACCCACTGTTGCCACGGCAGGTCACTTTCAACGCTAATCCTGGTTAATACTACACTAAATCATGCTTTAATTAGCCACTCCAATGTGCTGTCCAATCCTATGTACAATGTTGTTATGCAATCTTTCAAAGAGAGGCACCCCAGTATGTTGGTCTAGCGTATCATCAACCTGGATTGGCATCTACTACAACTCCATCGGCGGTTCCAGTGATATCTCTCCAACCTGTGAATCCGTCCACCGATGAAGCTACACCACCGAGATCGAGCCATATAAGCGTCGTTCGGTTGAATACAGATCCGGTGGCATCGGCAATGTCAGGACCTGTAATCCACAGTCAACCAATTCCTGCCAGCTGGTGGGGATATGGTATGCCTCCAGATCCATCTGCTGATGCTAAGTTGATCCAAGGTAATAATGCAGTGGGGAAAGTCCCTGTGGAATCGGCAATATCGACGCAACCGATGAGCCCGGTGACACATTATGCTATGTCTTCTCCAAACGTGCAGTTGCCGCCAGGGAGTCTTCAGATGGTGGTACCCAAAGTGCCTTACGGGCAACCATTGGCATGTTCTTTGCCGATGCAACAATACATGGCGGTTGTAAACCATCCCATAATGATGGCGAATCCTCAGACTGGGGTATCATTACACCAAGGAGATTACTCCAGGGTACAGGAGCAACAGGTGCCAGGTAGCTATCAATTATCGGCAAGTCACATGCCGATGACTTACAATCCTGGATGGACTGGTCAGACATCAATTCAACAACAGATGGTGCATCCTGGACATCAAGTAGCAGGAGCGCAAAAATACCATTGCCCGGCGAACGCTCAAAATGAAACATCGGTGTATCGACCGATGAATATAATGCCATAGTATACCCCAGTGGGTGTTCAAGGTTATATATCAGCAAATCAACCGATGCATAATATTCAGTGGGGTGGTGCTGCGCCTATGCCAATCGGACCAGCTTATTTGCCACAAAGGCAAGAAGGGGTGTATCAACCAGTCCAGCCAATCAATATCCATCCAGTACATCGTTAAGATCAAGATGCATACTGGACCGATAAGATCGCCGAAGTGATGAAAGAACAGTTCGGCATCAAACCTAAGGTCAATACATACTCTTATCGAACGTCGTACCCTCAGGCATATGACTTGATTCTGCTCCCAAATCGGTACAAGGTGCCGGATTTCACGAAGTTTTCTGGCCAAGATGATACGTCAACGATGGAGCACATCAACCGCTTCATTATCCAATGTGGAGAGGCAGCTAGCAGAGATGAGCTGAGGGTAAGATTGTTCTTGTCGTCTTTATCTGGATCAGCGTTTACCTGGTTTATTTCGCTTCCTCCAAATTCTGTGATCACTTGGGCCGATCTGGAGAAGCAGTTTCACAAATACTTCTTCTCTGGTGTACATGAGAAGAGGATTACCGATTTGGTCAAGTTAAAACAATGTAATGACGAATCGGTGGAAAGCTTCGTCCAAAGGCTGCGAGACGTGAAGAACAAGTGCTACAGCTTGGTGCTTGATGATCGGCAATTGGCAGATTTGGCTTTCCAGGGGTTGCTGCCACACATCAAGGATAAATATGCATCCCAAGAATTTGAGAGTTTGAGCCATCTCGTGCAAAGGGTTGCCGATCAGGAAATTAAAGCTTTCGAACCCAGGAAAACTTGGAATCAGAAGGTATTCTTCATTGAACAAGAAGAAAGTTCTGAATCGGATGAGGAACCAAGCATCGGCGTTGCTGAATGGGTGAAAGACAAGAAGACGATATCCTGTCCGTTTGGCCAGAAAGAAGTTGAAAGATTCACCTTTGATATTACCAAGGCCGATAGGATATTTGATCTATTACTTCAAGAAGGGTGGATTAAGCTATCGCCTAATCAGGTAATTCCATCGGCAGAAGAGCTTAGAAGGATCAGGTATTGCAATTGGCATGCTGCAACTTCACATAATACTAATGATTGCAAAGTCTTTAGGCAGCAGTTGCATTCAGAAATTGAAACTGGGCGAATCAAATTTGAAAATTCTAAAGCTCAGAAGCCAATAAAAATCGACCAACATCCGTTTGCAAATAATATGGTGGAAACTAGCGAAAAGATTAAAGTGTTGACATCGGAAGCTGCCAAGGAAAATGCATCAGTAGATCCCGAGCATCAAATAGTTGTGCATGATGTGAAAGGAAAGAAGCTTACCACTGACGGAAAAGGTAAAATAACTGCCGATGAAAGTAGCAGCACCAGGAAGCCTCAGAGACATGCATCACACGGCGTTGTGATCACACACAGAAGACCACGACAAGAATATTGGCGCTCACAAGAGGAACATCATCGGCAGCAGGAAGAAGAAAGACGCCAAGAGTGGCATCGACATAAAGATCATTGGAAGTGCCCCTCCTTCGTCCATTGTTGGGAAGAAGGCATCAAGCTGCCCACTGCCGATAATTTCCCTGAATGCAACGGGTACTATCCTGCCGATCGGTTAGAAAAGAAGTCTCGTTTTGAAGATCGGGAATCAAGCTATGGTAGGCCGATCAGAGGAAAGGGATTAGTACATGATCGATTGGGGGGCAAGCTCAGCGTTCATGACAGGCTTGGCAAGCGTGTCCGTCAAGAAGAGCTTGAAGAGAAGGCTAATGCAAGGGTGTCTGATGAAGAAATATTCTCTAGGGATCCAAACATAAGGATTGGTGCAAATACGAGCAGTGAAAAACAATACCAGCTTGTTTGGAAAACTAAGCTTCCTCAATGGTGTCCCAGGGGTTTGATGAAAACTCAGAGAAGGAGGATCCAGCGTGAACGCCAGCGCAATATGTGAAAATCCTTCAAGAGGGGAATCCCCAGTATGGCAGTGGAGGCCGAGACATAAGGATAGGAATCCATCGGCAGAAGTCAATATGGTTGTTATGTTGCTGATGGAATTTATGGCACCTGCCGATGCTGAAGAAGAAGCTGCTGAGATGGTCCAGCTAGTGCTAGATCCGATGACGGCTATTTTTGAAAAGCCTGCCGATGATGAAAGGCAACACTTAAGAGCCTTGTTTGTCAAAGGCAAAGTTGATGGGCAGCCGGTATCAAAGATGCTAGTAGATGGTGGAGCATCGATCAATATAATGCCGTATGTCATGTTCAGAAAGCTTGGAAAAGGTGACCAAGATTTAGTCAAGACAGACATGAAGCTTAAATATTTTGAAGGCAATGTGTCACCGGCTATGGGAGCAGTGTGCGTCGAGTTAACTATCGGCAGTAAAACTTTGCCGACAACGTTTTTCGTGATCAGTGGCAAAGGTACCTACAACTTGCTCATGAGAAGGGATTGGATCCATGCTAATTGTTGTATTCCTTCCACGATGCACCAAAGCCTCATGCAATGGGTTGGAGATAAGATTGAAGTCGTCCGAAGTGAAGCCCCATCAATTGTTGCATCGGTAGAATCGAAAACCTATGAGCAGACCAAGTGCATATCGGGGGAAGCTTGGGATACAGAGTTCCTCAAAGTTGTCGATTACCGAATTATACCGATCCAAGCAGTCAGTTCTGAAGAAGAGTTTTAATGGATCAATTCGCCGATGATGGAAAACTTGGGCAGGGGTTCACATCGGCCGATAATTTAATAGAAATAGATATCGGCGATGGTAGCAAACCCAGGCCGACTTTAATTAGTGCTAAGTTAGATTCCCAGTGTAAACAACAGTTAAATGATTTGTTAAAGGAATATAAGGATTGTTTTGCTTGGGACTATACAGAGATGTTTGGTTTAGACCGATCAATAGTTGAACATCGGTTGCCTGTTAAGTCAGGTTTCCAACCACATCGGCAGCCAGCACGCCGATGCAATCCTATTGTGTTACCTGACATTAAAGCTGAAATTACAAAATTAATTGAAGCTGGACTTATTCGGCAATGTCGATATGCCAAATGGATTTCTAACGTAATTCCTATGTATAAGAAAAACGGGAAACTTCGTGTTTGTATTGATTTCAGGAACCTCAATAAGGCTACGCCGATGGACGGATATCCGATGCCCGTTGCCGATTTGCTGATTGATGCTGTTGTTGGACATCAAATCATTAGTTTCATGGATGGTAATGCTGGATATAATCAAATATTCATGGCTGAGGAAGATATATCCAAGACTGCTTTTAGATGTCCAGGTCATGTTGGTTTATTTGAGTGGGTCGTGATGACTTTTGGTTTAAAAAATACCGGTGCTATTTACCAGAGGGCGATGAATTTCATTTTTCATAAATACATCGGCACGTTGGTTGAAATCTATATTGGCGACGTGGTGGTTAAATCCAGAAACTTTGAGAAGCATCTTGTCAATTTACGGAAAATTCTAGAGTGCACAAGGGAACATGGGTTAAAGATGAATCCTAATAAATGTGCATTTGGTGTATCAGCAGGCCAATTTCTAGGTTTTATGGTGCATCAAAGAGGTATCGAGATCAGCAGAAAATCCATTGATGCAATTAATAAAGTGGTTGCTCCTACGAACAAGACTGAGTTGCAATCCCTGATCGGCAAGTTTAATTTTATTAGAAGATTTATATCTAACTTGTCTGGGAAGATTAAGTCTTTTAGCCTGTTGCTAAAGCTGAAAGTCGGTCAAGAATTTGTATGGAAGGAAGAACAACAATCAACCTTAGAAGAAATTAAGAAATATTTGGTAAATCCTCCAGTCTTGGTTCCACCTCAACACGGGAAACCTTTCAGGTTGTATTTGTCTGCCGATGATAGTTTTATCGGATCTGCCTTGATCTAAGAAGATAAAAGAAAGGAACGTGTCATTTATTATTTGAGTAGAAGGCTAGTAGATGCTGAAACCAGATATTCGGCCGTTGAAAAGTTATGCTTGTGTCTGTACTTCTCTTGCATTAAACTGAGGCATTATTTATTATCGGCCGAGTGTATTGTCATATGCAAGGATGATGTGGTTAAGTACATTCTATCGATGCCGATATTAAGTGGAAGAATCAGCAAATGGATTCTAGCGTTGTCAGAGTTTGATTTAAGGTATGAATCGGTTAAGGCGGTTAAAGGTCAAGTGATGGCAGATTTTGTTACTCAGCATTGTGGTACAGTGGGTTATGTGGAGATTGCTCCTTGGACTTTGTTCTTTGATGGATCCACGTGTAGAGAAGGGGCAGGTATCGGTGTTGTCTTGATTTCATCCCGAGGGCAAAAGTATGAAATCTCATTGTCGATTGTAGCTACGTCGACAAACAATCAGGCTGAATATCAGGCTTTGCTAAAGGGATTGGAATTACTCAGGGAAGTACGTGCCGATGTCGTTGAGATCTTTGGCGATTTTATGCTAGTGATCAATCAACTGATTGGAGCGTATGAATGCTGAAGTGAGATTTTAATCACGCACTATGAGAAATGTTTGCCATTATTGAAAGAGTTTAAGGAATACCGCCTCAAGCATGTTCCCAGGTTACATAATGAAGAGGCCAATCAGTTAGCACAGTATGCTTCGGGGTATTCGCTGATTCAAGAAGTGACAGTATCAGTAATAGCTGCCGATGACTGGAGAAAAAAGATTGCCGATTACTTGAAGGAGCCATCCAAAAAGGTCGAGAGACATCTGAGGTTTCAGGCTACTAAGTACATGCTCCTTGATGATGAATTGTATTATCAGACGATTGATGGAGTTTTGCTCAAATGCCTTAGTGAAGAAGAATCGAAAGAATTGATGGGTGAAATTCATGAAGGAGTATGTGGGGCACATCAATCGGCATTCAAAATGAAGTGGATGATTAGACAGAATGGTTATTATTGGCCAATAATTCTTGAGGATTGTTTTAAATACTTCAAAGGATGTCAAGAGTGTCAGAAGTTTGGTAATGTTCAGAGGGCGCCCGCATCGGCAATGAATCCCATAATCAAGCCTTGGCCATTTAGAGGATGGGCTATCGATCTTATCGGTCAAATCTACCCGCCATCGAGTAAAGGGCATAAGTGGGTTGAGGCTATTCCTTTGAAGAAGGTGACATCGACAAACATGATTGATTTTGTGAAGGAACATATTGTTTACCAATTCGGTATTCCTCAAACTATCATGACTGATCAAGGGGCTATGTTCACCTCAGGAGAGTTTGATGAATTTGCTATCAGTATGGGGTTTAAAGTTCTAAACTCTTCTCCTTATTATGCTCAAGCTAATGGTCAGGCTGAGACAACTAATAAGGGGGTCATTAAGCTTATCAAGCGCAAGATTGAAGAAAACCCTAGAAGGTGGCATATAGTGTTGAATGAGGCTTTGTGGTCGTATCGGATGGCATGCCATGGAGCAACTAAAGTTCATCATACCAGTTAGTTTATGGGCATGATGTTGTCCTACCTTGGGAAGTTAAAACTGGTTCTAGGCGATTGTTTTCTCAAGATCAATTGGCAGCCGATGAATATGATGTTCTTATGAAGGATGAGTTAGAAGATTTAGCAAGTCATCGGCTAAGGGCTCTGATCAACATTGAAGAGAACAAGAAAAGGGTTACCAGGTGGTATAACAAGAAAGTGAAAACGAAAGAGTTTGCCAATGGTGATTTAGTGTGGAAATTGATTTTACCGATTGGGACTAAAAGTTCAAAGTTTGGGAAATAGTCTCCTAATTGGGAGGGTCTATTCCTGGCAATGCATATATTTTGGAAATCCTCGAAGGGGTCGCGTTTTCCAGAGCAATCAATGGTAAATATTTGAAGAAATATTATCCTAGTATTTGGATAGATGCATAAAGCAATACATAGATAATTACCAATGATAAAGTTATTATACAAAACATCGGTAGAAAAAGCATTAACGTTATAATACAGGGAGATCAGTTAGCAAGTTCACGGTTGCCGACACAAGCCAATTACAACAAAGACTGGATAGATAAAATCGCACGAAGGCGAATTTGGTCCGCTTCCTCTATCTCCCTAACATCATCATCAGTGACACTCTCAATTGGTTTGATCTTTCTCTTCAACAGAAGAGTGCGGCGAGCATCGACATCCCTTTCCTACCGTAGAGTTTTGGTGGCATTGGGAAGTTGAGTCTTCTTCTGATTGGCAGCATCTAAAGCTTCATCTACTTTCTTCAGCTCAGCTAGCAACTTTTCTTTCTGTGCCAATAGACGGGTGATTTCTTGTTCAAGCTCAAGACTAGAGGCTTCCAGACGGCGGATGTCTTTGTGCTTTTCTTCAGCAGTTTGCTTGAATTTGAGCATTTCTTCTTCAAGTGTTGCTTAAGCAACTCTATCGACAATACGACGTGAAGCCTTTTGATATTGTAACTGCCAACTCTCGAGGAATGCCGCTTGGAAGAGTATTTCTTCGATATCGGTAGATAGATGGCCTTGGACTTCCTTGAAAGCTGTCCTTACTGCACTAGAATCTTGGACTAGTTGGGGTGTTCTTTGTTGCAGTAAAAGCAGCAGTGCTTCAAGTTTGGATTTTGCCTCTACCGATATAGTATCTAAAGCTTGGACGGAACTTTCTTCTTCTTCGTCATCATCTGGTATGTTGATAGCAAAGGAGAATAAGCTGTTGGGAGAGTCTTGTGCCTGAAAGGAAAAGAATTAGAGTTTGTCGATTGAAAGTTTATGCCTTGCGAATTTATTACAAACCATTGATGTACTTGCTTCAGAGCAATTTCTCGCCTTGGACTTGGCAGAGTAGCTGGCATAGCTGTGTCTTGAGGATCGACAATAGTTGTCGATGAACTTGCCTCTGGAAGGAACGGTTGGTGCTGGTGCTGATACCGATGCCAATGTCGTTTCTGTTGTTGTAGCCAATTTCTACGGCACCGGTACTCTTCCTTGGATGGAGACTTCAATCGTTGATTGATCAATGATGGATGCCGATGCTAGCTCTGGTATTGGCGTATCAGTGGGAGATTGAGGAGATGCTGCCGGCAAAGTGACTAAAGCTGATGGCCTTAGACATTTTGGTCGGGGAGCGGTACTTGATGAGCCTTGGTGTTTCGGCTGTTGCACATTGGGGGCATCGGCAGGCCAAGCTGAAGAAGTTTGTACACTTAGGACGGCCACCGATGAACTTGTCTGCTGCAGAGAAAAACATTTGATGCAGTTTGAAAATTAAATGAGAATTGTCGATTAACAATGTTGTGATCGGCACGAATAAGTGAGGATTTGTTACCGTGAAAGCTTGCGTCAAGGCAGCGGCAGCGGTGGCAGCAACACTAGCTGGTAGTAGTTTGGGCTTGATGGTGACCTTAGGAACTGCCCTTCGATGCATGAGGGAAGCCAATGAAGGGGCCCTGCTGCCGATTACCGATGTAGGGTTAATCAGTTGCAAGTTAAAATATTTACCGCTTCTGCTCTTTTTGGGGATCAAATCGTTGACCTGTTGGCAGAAAATCAGTTACCGATGCATTTGAAGGGAAATAACAAAAAAATAATGTCGGAAATAAACTCTCCGCGTCATCAGGAACAATGTGATCAACATCAATCAAGTGCCGATAGCAGTGTGACGATGCAGCAAACAGTTGATCTTTCCACTCTTGCCACCAGGATTTGTATGACTCAGTAATGAATGATGTTGGTGTAGGGTTATGAGGTTGCTACGCTAGCCGGAAAACAAAATTTTTCTACCCCATAAACCAGGAACTAGTGCTAATTATAGATCACGGGGTTACCACTAGACGCGCAGGTGCAGCGGAAGCGACTTGGTGTAGTCGTGCGCGTCGCAGCAGTGTCGTGCAGTTGCGAGGTCGTCCGTCTCAATGTCTCCTACTCGCGCTTCGTCCTTGTGCTCCAGATGCAGCACCTCCGAGGAATCCCACACGTGCAGGGAAGAAGCGTCACGCCTCCGGACTGCTAGGTCCGCGAGGAGTACTAGGCACGAGCGTGGGGAGGGCGATAGGAGCTGCCAAAAGGATGTAAGTCTAACTCACCCCGTGACTCCCTGTCCTAATGAGCTCCCACGTTGGAGGCCCATTAGTAACCCTAAACCTAGTCTAATTCGGGTCCAACCTGAATTAGGCTTCAAGCCCCTTAAGCGTGCGACCCTATGGGCTCACGCACACATAGACATGGCCCAAGTACTCTTACTCGACCAATAGTTGATAGCAGCCTCTAGCAAGACGTGTCAACTCCTATGCATACGCTATGATCATATCAGGCGAACCACCACAATACAATATACATGTTATTCCTTTGCCTCATGATATTTGGTTCAACTCGTGGGTTAACACTTAACCCAAGCACGTCCATTCATTTCATGATCTAATCATTTGAGTGATCCAGTGATATCTCTCTCATAAGGAGAGTGGCAAATTCCATCTTGATTGACTATGTCTCACAGCATGTTTCCCGACAAACCCAAAATCCACCTTTATAACTACCCAGTCACGGAGTAGTGTTTGGTAGTCCTAGGGTAGGTCGTTTCACATCTTGAGTACATACGACAATCTCAGGTATAAGGACATAACGTACACGATGTGTATAGAGACAATCTCATGTCGGGTCTGTCCAGCACCATGTCCTACATGTGCTCACATTATTAGTTTGACATCTCATGTCCATGACTTGTGAAACATAGTCATCAACTAATAATGTGTTGATCTAATATTCATGTGCATTCTTGCACGAACTCCGATCTGGGACAACTTTTATAATAACCATACAAGTAAAAGAGTTTCACAAGCAATTCACATAATTGCTAATCTATACAAGTTTTCTTTAATGGATATTCATAATATGTCATGGATACAAGGAATACATCATCTCTATGATTACCTCTAGGGCATATTCCCAACAGTTGGCACCCAAGAGGATAGATTGATGTTGCTTTAATCGGCCTGAGGGGGGAGATTGACGATCTTATTCCAGTCCATAGCGCTGGAGATGACTTCTCTCGGTTTTATCACATCGGCATAGCTGAGTTTGATCAGCAGTTGACCAAATGCTAACTGTCTTGCTGCTGTCGATGGATAGTAGAATTCATAGGTTGGATAAGTGTTCTTCCCGCTCCCGAAGATGTTGACTGGGATGGCCCGAGGAGTAAGGGTAGCCTTCATGATTCCTTCATTTTGTGGTATATCTCCATCGGTGAGATTGAAAGAGAGTGGAAATCGGTTATCCTCATCAATATAGGGCCACCAGACCCGTTCTGCAGCAGGAATTCCACAGTAAAATCTCTGAAAGAACATGCCGAATTGATCCTCATTGGCATCAGTTCCTGGTAGCGTTATTATGGCTTCCCCGAAGTTTAGTGGGGAGCGAGTTGCTGATTCATCATCGGCAAGTATGTAGTTCTCAGCCAGGTCTCTCGGAAATTGCTGGTTAAACAGATCAAATTGTAGGCACTTGTGCATATGGGCGTTTAGCCACATATTGATAAACCACCAGGGGCCTCCAAGGTTGCCGATAGGCTCTCCTAGTAGCAACTTTTCTGACACCTGATGCAGGAGGTGATAGACTGAGCTAAGGAGGTATCGGCCAAGAGGAAGTCCTACTCCATCAGCCAAGAGCTCTGCTACAGGGAGATACATATTGGTGGGTCCAATTGTTTTGCCACAGAAGATAAACTTCTCTAACCACATATTCAGGAAAGTGGCATGTTCCCTATGGTTTAACGATCCGGTCTTATGATATTCTTGAATATATCCGGTCCAATCGCTGATGTTGCGGGTGGTGACCCGATGCTCAGGCTTTCTGTTGAAGAGGGTGGCATTATCGGCAGAGGAGATGTCAAGGCCGGTAAGCATATGCACATCGACAAGTGTAGGGGTGGTTGGTCCATGTCTGAATAGGAAAACATTCATTGTGTCGGACCAGAAGTAAGAGGCAGCAATCATCATATTCTCGTTCTTGGCCATATCGGCAAGAGACAGACTGATGCATTGATCTAAACTGTGTTCGGCCCAGTAGACTTGTTGTGGCCTAACCATCCTAAGATACCAATTTTTCCATCCTTTGTTGGGTTTAGGCCAAGAACGGAAAATATCTGTCCATAACCCTAGATTGAAATATTCAGCTCTAAAAGGGACACGGTTGGTTTCCGCGTTGATGACTTCGGTTGGATCGGTATTCCCCATCGGCCCTAAGCAGCAAAGATGTGGCAGATCGGTAGGGATTATTATTTTATTGCACATTTCCTAGATTCAGAAAACAAAGAAGAAAGAGGAAAAGAGATCACGAAATGGTGCAGAGAGGAGAAACCGCAAAATATGAAGCAAGGAGGGAATAAGTTTATCGCAAGAACATTGAAGCTGATCGCCATCAGGATGAGAAAGTTCTTGCAAGATTTGGGTCTTCTGATGAAAGAGGGAGCTGCCATTTGAAGATTGCCGGAGTGGTCTTTAAAAATGTTAGTAAAAAGGGGATGAAGATATGAACTCGGGGTGAAAAGGGGAACGGACGGTGGTCTTTATAGGGGTTTTTCCCTGTGTGCCATTAAAAAAGATGGTGCCAGCCCCCATGCCACTAAAAAGATGGCTCGGATCCATGTGCCATGACACTTATCTCTTTTGCCTTACACGCCATTCCGTCCAAAGTCTGTTTGATTTTCACCGTTTGGCAGCTATGACATGTGGGACTGGCCAGGGGAAATGTCCATTGTGCCCCTCTCATCCCTATCCTCTCGATCCATGACTCTCGATCTCTCTTTCGCCCGAACGCGCCGTCGTCGCCGTGCGTGGTGCGGGCGTGCCACGCCGCTCCGCCGCCGCTACCTCGCGTGCGCGCGAGCGTGCCGCACTGCCGTCGCCGAAGGCAGCGCCGCTGGCGATCTTGGCCGAGGGGAAGTGCCCACCTGGGGGCGCCGAAGCAGTCATCCTCTACACCACCACGCTTTGCGGCATCCGCAGGACCTTCGTTGAGTGCAACGCCGTGCGCACGGCGATCGAGGCCCACGACGTGAAGGTGATTGAGCGGGACATGTCCATGGACTCGGGCTACCGCGAGGAGCTGCGCCTGCCCGCCGTGTTCGTGCGGGGCAGGCACGGCGGCGGCGCTGCCGAGGTGGCGAAGCTAGAAGAGGAAGGCAAGCTGAAGGCGTGCTGGAGGTCCTGCCCCGGGCGCGGGTGTGGTGCGCGGGCTGCGCAGGCGTGCGGTTTGTCATGTGCCGCGACTGCAGCGACAGCCGCAAGGTGCTCGACGCCGAGCACAAGGAGACGCTCAAGTGCGGCGAGTGCAATGAGAATGGCCTTGTCCGGTGCCCGATCTGCTCATGAATCGTGATGGGATTGTAATATGTACTAGTTTATAGTCACCTAATTTAATCAATTGTAATTTAATTTCTTCTCATTGACTATGTGCTGCTGATTTGGGAATTGGGAGAGTGTTTGTAACTCTGTATTCGTGTGTGTGCGACGAGAGGAGCAGGAAGATGGAGCTGCGTCCGCTCGCCGGCTCACGTCGGCCCCACTCGCGTGTGCTGCTGCGACTGCTCGCGCAGGCTCCACTCGGCCACGCACGCTGGCGCCAGCCACACTTGCCTGAGAATGGCACAGAGGGTAAGCAAAGTTCTCTGCGAAGAGGGTATCAACGTCTTTTGGCTCAACCGTTACATACCGTTAGTACCAAATTTGGACGGAATGGCGTGGAGGGCAAATGAGATAAGTGTCATGGCACACAGGCCCAAGCCATCTTTTTAGTGGCATGGGGGCTGGCACCATCTTTTTTAATGGCACACAGGAAAAAACCCCGTCTTTATAGGCTTAGGTCAAAGGGCGTTTTCGAGTTTTCCTTTTTCACTGAGCAGAGATATGGAACGATATTGTGATGAATTTGTGTGGTGATCGAGGAATTGTAACCGTTGGCGCTACCGTTGCGGGAGTTGTTGGTAATTTACGATGATGGCACGTGATAATCGAAGTGATGGCATAGTCATTTTGGAGGGAAAGATTACAGTAGAGGAAATTTCGGCGCATGAGATATTTCATACTCCGAAATTGGGGGCATGTGTTGACACCGTTTTTTGGTACGTGTCAATATAAACCGAATACACTGATCAGCGAAGAGATGGTCACTGTTCTTTATCGGCATCGAAATACTACTTGTTAGATTACCGATGGGAGCAAGAGGATTTGCCGATGGTGGGTTTGATTGAAGAAATGACAAGGAGAGAGAAGACTGCTCGCCGATGGAGGAAGTGTTGCCGATAGAAGATATTGCCGATAGATGCGAGATGACGTGGCCAGTGTCAGCGGAAAGTTGCCGATGGCAATAGAGGAAGGTTGCAGATTAGAAAGAATCTGCCGATGGAAAGTTTCATCGTAAGAGAGACGGATAAGAAAACTAGTGATTTTATGCCAGTATTATTATCATTGTTTGAGTCCGACTCTTGCACGAGTCATTTTATTTACTTTAAAATAGGAGTTTTGTTTAGGTATGAGTCGTGTCTTTTTACAACTCCTCTTGCTGGAGTATAAATATGTACCTAGGGGTGGTGTAAAGACACACAATCAATCAAAGAAATCTATTATTTTCATCTACTTTTCTAGCAAACCTACTTTTATCGCATTAGTTCTAGTTTATTCACGAGTTCTTATGAAGTCTCGACGGGCTGCATCTACGAGACCTCCGTCTACTTTGCGAGTTCCGCGTTTTGAGCAATTTGAGCCTTGACGTTTGGGCGCATCGCCGTCATCTCGTTCAATTTTGTTCTAGTTATCGTCCTTGTCGATTAACTGGTCAAATCGACTGGCACACCTTGGATATCGAATTTGGGTATAAGTCCGAGGTGTTCGCAGATCCGACGCTTTTTGTGTCAACACATGTGTACACTTGTTTGATATACATAATTGAATTAATTGGGTCTATAATCAAACCTTCGTCTGAAATAATTTGGCCCGTACGTAGGATCATCTGAGAAATAATCTTGATAAAGCATCAAATGACCTGATACTCTATCACGGTTCAATAGCCGATGTCCATCAATAGAGCCACGACGCATTGGCTCAATATAAATGCCATCCGTCGTGATATGTGCAGCAGCAACGTAAATTTCATCATCATCAGAATCATCCGATGATGAATCCAAGAAACTTCGAAAACTCATGATAGATAACAAACTTGGGATCTATTACAAATCACAAGTAACAATTTTCCAGTTTAAGGCCTCCCTACTGCTCTCCGTACGAGCGACACGGGGGGGGGGGGGGGGTGGCGACTTCCCCGCCTCCGGCGCCGCCGTCGCCGGTGTTCCCCCCCGGCCGCCGCCGTCGCCCCTCCTTGCGGCGGCGGCGGCGGCCTGCCCCCGCAGTGCCCCTACCACCAGCTCTCTCCCCCTCCCTCCCCCTCCACTTCTCCCCCCTCCTCCTCTCCCTCCGTTTTGGTGGACCGACCTCGGAGCTGGCGGCGGCCGCCTGCCTGCGACCTGTGGGGGCCAGATCCGGTCCCCTTGGGAGAGGATCCGACGCTCCCCTCCCCGGATCCGACAGCTGGGGGCGGTGGTCGGCCTCCTCCCGACGGTGGCGGCAGCCGCCCGCCTGCGGCGTGTGGGGCTAGGGCCGGGCCCCATGGGCGTGGATCCGGCGCTCCCCTTCCCGGATCTGACGGCTGCGGGCGGTGGTCGGCCTCCTCCTGACGGTGGCGGCTGCCCCTTCCGGCGTCACGCAGCTCCCTGGCTGGTGGGGGCCGATGTGTGAGGCGGGCGACGGTTTGGGTTGCGCGGTCAGACGCGTACTCCGTCTCGCACCATGGTGGTGTGGGCGGATGCTACGACAGTACGCCATCGACATCGTGGTGGTGTGGATGACGTAGACTCGTGCCGCCATTTGCGTGATTTCGATGCATGAGGAACCACGGGCGAAAGCTCAGCCAGACATCGTCGGGCGGACGACGGTGACGCGTTTGGCGCCACTTCTTTCTTGAAGGCATCGTATTCGGGTCTCATGCTCTGTCACTGCCGCCGGATCCGCCGCTTGTGCCCCGTGGTCGTTTTGGTCGTCTTGCTGCTCCTATTTGCGCTTCATGTCTCTCCTCACCTAGGTGTGTCTAGCTGGTGTTTGTTGTAGCGGTAGCCGTGGTGGTTCCGGCGGATGCTTTGCCGCCGAGGTGGTTTCCAGTGGCTGCTTTGCTGCCGAGGGGTTCTTCGTTGCTTGGGCGGATGTCTACTCTCCCGTGGTCCTGGGATATGTGGCCCTAGTGACTCGGAGGGGCATTCGGATTCGGTTCCGGTGGATGCTTTGCCACCGTGGTCTACTTTCCGGCAGATGCTTTGCTGCCGAGGTTGGTTCGGACGGATACTTTGCCGTCTTGTGTTATCTTCTATAGCTCCGATCGCTGCTAGATACCTAGGTGTTGAGTTTTTTGTTGTTTTAGGTTCAGCCGTGGGGGTTGTTAGGTGGAGGGTCCCCCACCCCTCTTTTTTCTTGCTCTTCGTTCATGTTGAGGATCTCGTTGGTAATCCATGAATTACCTACGAATCCTTTTGTATCAGCTATGTGTAGGTCTATTGACCATTCTCTCTTGTTTAATACATTATAGGTTATATGTCTGTTCTAGAAAAAAAAACTTGGGATCTAGGACACAAAGTAATGGCGTCATTATAAATTTTTTTGGCCAAACCAAAAATTCTAGGAGGCCACAACCATCATCAATCCTACATGCCAACCACACCTGGCCGACTGTAGCCTTTCCGTCCGGCTGGAAACCCTCCGTGTCCGGCTGCAAGGTCTCCTTGGCCGCCTGGATGCTCTCCCTGCCCTTGTGCGGCTGCGCTAGATGCAACTGAGAGGCAAAGGTGTCGTATGGTGTGCTGACGGGCCTAGTGGGGGAGGAGAGGCTGGGGCCCATTCAAATATAGAGAGACATAAAAAAAAAATGGAGAGTCTGTTGTGGTCCTGTAGATTTTTGGAGTCATTTATTTGAGAGAGCCTCTAAATCCTGCTTTTTAAAGATTCATTTTACATAATCTTTTGGAGATGCTCTTAACCGTACTCAATCGCCTTGCTGCCAAACGCTAGTATATACTAGCTCTGTTCCTATTTCAAAGTCGTTTTAGACTCCAATCAGATTCATGCATTGTTCTTTCAACCTGGATGGAAAGTCAGTTACATACATGCATACTGCTTTGAACGGGGACAGGAAATGACGACCCTGAAATAGGGAGTATATACTAGTCCCCTCAAGAAAGAATCGCGCCCGTTGCATAGCAGCTTTATTGAAACGAACGCCACCAGTAAACCACTTGTCTGAGTTGAAGCCACACCTGGGCGGCCCTCTGCTGCGTGACTCCTGACCCGAATTGTGTCTGCACACACAACTTGTTGCCATTGCCAGATTTTGCGTATCAGCAGTGCTTGTCGGCTTGTCGCAGGCACTGGAAGCCCGTCACACAAGACTTGCTTGCGCTTCATTTTTTCCGGGCTGATAACATGAACTTTGTTTGGACATGAACTAACTGGGGCGTGATTCCATCTCATTCAAATGTCAAAACTCCGTTAACCTTGTTCTTTCCAGTTTTACAGATCGCCGTAGAGTGGTTTACCCCTTGCTTGATCGAGTGATCCAAAGTGGTTTCCCGTCCTGGAGCAGCAGGCAGCTTCTTGGACAAAGGCCTTGGCCCTTGGCTTCCATTCCATGCTCATCGGCGTGCTGGACGACGCTGTAGGCTTTTCAGCAGAGCAGGACATGGAGCGAGGCGTTCTTGGCGGCTGAGCAGACGGGGCACGTGTCCACGGCG
>CM039131.1:25839448-25876112 GCA_022036555.1 Microstegium vimineum
ACCCTAGATTGAAATATTCAGCTCTAAAAGGACACGGTTGGTTTCCGCGTTGATGACTTCGGTTGGATCGGTATTCCCCATCGGCCCTAAGCAGCAAAGATGTGGCAGATCGGTAGGGATTATTATTTTATTGCACATTTCCTAGATTCAGAAAACAAAGAAGAAAGAGGAAAAGAGATCACGAAATGGTGCAGAGAGGAGAAACCGCAAAATATGAAGCAAGGAGGGAATAAGTTTATCGCAAGAACATTGAAGCTGATCGCCATCAGGATGAGAAAGTTCTTGCAAGATTTGGGTCTTCTGATGAAAGAGGGAGCTGCCATTTGAAGATTGCCGGAGTGGTCTTTAAAAATGTTAGTAAAAAGGGGATGAAGATATGAACTCGGGGTGAAAAGGGGAACGGACGGTGGTCTTTATAGGGTTTTTCCCTGTGTGCCATTAAAAAAGATGGTGCCAGCCCCCATGCCACTAAAAAGATGGCTCGGATCCATGTGCCATGACACTTATCTCTTTTGCCTTACACGCCATTCCGTCCAAAGTCTGTTTGATTTTCACCGTTTGGCAGCTATGACATGTGGGACTGGCCAGGGGAAATGTCCATTGTGCCCCTCTCATCCCTATCCTCTCGATCCATGACTCTCGATCTCTCTTTCGCCCGAACGCGCCGTCGTCGCCGTGCGTGGTGCGGGCGTGCCACGCCGCTCCGCCGCCGCTACCTCGCGTGCGCGCGAGCGTGCCGCACTGCCGTCGCCGAAGGCAGCGCCGCTGGCGATCTTGGCCGAGGGGAAGTGCCCACCTGGGGCGCCGAAGCAGTCATCCTCTACACCACCACGCTTTGCGGCATCCGCAGGACCTTCGTTGAGTGCAACGCCGTGCGCACAGGCGATCGAGGCCCACGACGTGAAGGTGATTGAGCGGGACATGTCCATGGACTCGGGCTACCGCGAGGAGCTGCGCCTGCCCGCCGTGTTCGTGCGGGGCAGGCACGGCGGCGGCGCTGCCGAGGTGGCGAAGCTAGAAGAGGAAGGCAAGCTGAAGGCGTGCTGGAGGTCCTGCCCCGGGCGCGGGTGTGGTGCGCGGGCTGCGCAGGCGTGCGGTTTGTCATGTGCCGCGACTGCAGCGACAGCCGCAAGGTGCTCGACGCCGAGCACAAGGAGACGCTCAAGTGCGGCGAGTGCAATGAGAATGGCCTTGTCCGGTGCCCGATCTGCTCATGAATCGTGATGGGATTGTAATATGTACTAGTTTATAGTCACCTAATTTAATCAATTGTAATTTAATTTCTTCTCATTGACTATGTGCTGCTGATTTGGGAATTGGGAGAGTGTTTGTAACTCTGTATTCGTGTGTGTGCGACGAGAGGAGCAGGAAGATGGAGCTGCGTCCGCTCGCCGGCTCACGTCGGCCCCACTCGCGTGTGCTGCTGCGACTGCTCGCGCAGGCTCCACTCGGCCACGCACGCTGGCGCCAGCCACACTTGCCTGAGAATGGCACAGAGGGTAAGCAAAGTTCTCTGCGAAGAGGGTATCAACGTCTTTTGGCTCAACCGTTACATACCGTTAGTACCAAATTTGGACGGAATGGCGTGGAGGGCAAATGAGATAAGTGTCATGGCACACAGGCCCAAGCCATCTTTTTAGTGGCATGGGGGCTGGCACCATCTTTTTAATGGCACACAGGAAAAAACCCCGTCTTTATAGGCTTAGGTCAAAGGGCGTTTTCGAGTTTTCCTTTTTCACTGAGCAGAGATATGGAACGATATTGTGATGAATTTGTGTGGTGATCGAGGAATTGTAACCGTTGGCGCTAACCGTTGCGGGAGTTGTTGGTAATTTACGATGATGGCACGTGATAATCGAAGTGATGGCATAGTCATTTTGGAGGGAAAGATTACAGTAGAGGAAATTTCGGCGCATGAGATATTTCATACTCCGAAATTGGGGGCATGTGTTGACACCGTTTTTTGGTACGTGTCAATATAAACCGAATACACTGATCAGCGAAGAGATGGTCACTGTTCTTTATCGGCATCGAAATACTACTTGTTAGATTACCGATGGGAGCAAGAGGATTTGCCGATGGTGGGTTTGATTGAAGAAATGACAAGGAGAGAGAAGACTGCTCGCCGATGGAGGAAGTGTTGCCGATAGAAGATATTGCCGATAGATGCGAGATGACGTGGCCAGTGTCAGCGGAAAGTTGCCGATGGCAATAGAGGAAGGTTGCAGATTAGAAAGAATCTGCCGATGGAAAGTTTCATCGTAAGAGAGACGGATAAGAAAACTAGTGATTTTATGCCAGTATTATTATCATTGTTTGAGTCCGACTCTTGCACGAGTCATTTTATTTACTTTAAAATAGGAGTTTTGTTTAGGTATGAGTCGTGTCTTTTTACAACTCCTCTTGCTGGAGTATAAATATGTACCTAGGGGTGGTGTAAAGACACACAATCAATCAAAGAAATCTATTATTTTCATCTACTTTTCTAGCAAACCTACTTTTATCGCATTAGTTCTAGTTTATTCACGAGTTCTTATGAAGTCTCGACGGGCTGCATCTACGAGACCTCCGTCTACTTTGCGAGTTCCGCGTTTTGAGCAATTTGAGCCTTGACGTTTGGGCGCATCGCCGTCATCTCGTTCAATTTTGTTCTAGTTATCGTCCTTGTCGATTAACTGGTCAAATCGACTGGCACACCTTGGATATCGAATTTGGGTATAAGTCCGAGGTGTTCGCAGATCCGACGCTTTTTGTGTCAACACATGTGTACACTTGTTTGATATACATAATTGAATTAATTGGGTCTATAATCAAACCTTCGTCTGAAATAATTTGGCCCGTACGTAGGATCATCTGAGAAATAATCTTGATAAAGCATCAAATGACCTGATACTCTATCACGGTTCAATAGCCGATGTCCATCAATAGAGCCACGACGCATTGGCTCAATATAAATGCCATCCGTCGTGATATGTGCAGCAGCAACGTAAATTTCATCATCATCAGAATCATCCGATGATGAATCCAAGAAACTTCGAAAACTCATGATAGATAACAAACTTGGGATCTATTACAAATCACAAGTAACAATTTTCCAGTTTAAGGCCTCCCTACTGCTCTCCGTACGAGCGACACGGGGGGGGGGGGGGGGGGTGGCGACTTCCCCGCCTCCGGCGCCGCCGTCGCCGGTGTTCCCCCCCGGCCGCCGCCGTCGCCCCTCCTTGCGGCGGCGGCGGCGGCCTGCCCCCGCAGTGCCCCTACCACCAGCTCTCTCCCCCTCCCTCCCCCTCCACTTCTCCCCCCTCCTCCTCTCCCTCCGTTTTGGTGGACCGACCTCGGAGCTGGCGGCGGCCGCCTGCCTGCGACCTGTGGGGGCCAGATCCGGTCCCCTTGGGAGAGGATCCGACGCTCCCCTCCCCGGATCCGACAGCTGGGGGCGGTGGTCGGCCTCCTCCCGACGGTGGCGGCAGCCGCCCGCCTGCGGCGTGTGGGGCTAGGGCCGGGCCCCATGGGCGTGGATCCGGCGCTCCCCTTCCCGGATCTGACGGCTGCGGGCGGTGGTCGGCCTCCTCCTGACGGTGGCGGCTGCCCCTTCCGGCGTCACGCAGCTCCCTGGCTGGTGGGGGCCGATGTGTGAGGCGGGCGACGGTTTGGGTTGCGCGGTCAGACGCGTACTCCGTCTCGCACCATGGTGGTGTGGGCGGATGCTACGACAGTACGCCATCGACATCGTGGTGGTGTGGATGACGTAGACTCGTGCCGCCATTTGCGTGATTTCGATGCATGAGGAACCACGGGCGAAAGCTCAGCCAGACATCGTCGGGCGGACGACGGTGACGCGTTTGGCGCCACTTCTTTCTTGAAGGCATCGTATTCGGGTCTCATGCTCTGTCACTGCCGCCGGATCCGCCGCTTGTGCCCCGTGGTCGTTTTGGTCGTCTTGCTGCTCCTATTTGCGCTTCATGTCTCTCCTCACCTAGGTGTGTCTAGCTGGTGTTTGTTGTAGCGGTAGCCGTGGTGGTTCCGGCGGATGCTTTGCCGCCGAGGTGGTTTCCAGTGGCTGCTTTGCTGCCGAGGGGTTCTTCGTTGCTTGGGCGGATGTCTACTCTCCCGTGGTCCTGGGATATGTGGCCCTAGTGACTCGGAGGGGCATTCGGATTCGGTTCCGGTGGATGCTTTGCCACCGTGGTCTACTTTCCGGCAGATGCTTTGCTGCCGAGGTTGGTTCGGACGGATACTTTGCCGTCTTGTGTTATCTTCTATAGCTCCGATCGCTGCTAGATACCTAGGTGTTGAGTTTTTTGTTGTTTTAGGTTCAGCCGTGGGGGTTGTTAGGTGGAGGGTCCCCCACCCCTCTTTTTTCTTGCTCTTCGTTCATGTTGAGGATCTCGTTGGTAATCCATGAATTACCTACGAATCCTTTTGTATCAGCTATGTGTAGGTCTATTGACCATTCTCTCTTGTTTAATACATTATAGGTTATATGTCTGTTCTAGAAAAAAAAACTTGGGATCTAGGACACAAAGTAATGGCGTCATTATAAATTTTTTTGGCCAAACCAAAAATTCTAGGAGGCCACAACCATCATCAATCCTACATGCCAACCACACCTGGCCGACTGTAGCCTTTCCGTCCGGCTGGAAACCCTCCGTGTCCGGCTGCAAGGTCTCCTTGGCCGCCTGGATGCTCTCCCTGCCCTTGTGCGGCTGCGCTAGATGCAACTGAGAGGCAAAGGTGTCGTATGGTGTGCTGACGGGCCTAGTGGGGGAGGAGAGGCTGGGGCCCATTCAAATATAGAGAGACATAAAAAAAAAATGGAGAGTCTGTTGTGGTCCTGTAGATTTTTGGAGTCATTTATTTGAGAGAGCCTCTAAATCCTGCTTTTTAAAGATTCATTTTACATAATCTTTTGGAGATGCTCTTAACCGTACTCAATCGCCTTGCTGCCAAACGCTAGTATATACTAGCTCTGTTCCTATTTCAAAGTCGTTTTAGACTCCAATCAGATTCATGCATTGTTCTTTCAACCTGGATGGAAAGTCAGTTACATACATGCATACTGCTTTGAACGGGGACAGGAAATGACGACCCTGAAATAGGGAGTATATACTAGTCCCCTCAAGAAAGAATCGCGCCCGTTGCATAGCAGCTTTATTGAAACGAACGCCACCAGTAAACCACTTGTCTGAGTTGAAGCCACACCTGGGCGGCCCTCTGCTGCGTGACTCCTGACCCGAATTGTGTCTGCACACACAACTTGTTGCCATTGCCAGATTTTGCGTATCAGCAGTGCTTGTCGGCTTGTCGCAGGCACTGGAAGCCCGTCACACAAGACTTGCTTGCGCTTCATTTTTTCCGGGCTGATAACATGAACTTTGTTTGGACATGAACTAACTGGGGCGTGATTCCATCTCATTCAAATGTCAAAACTCCGTTAACCTTGTTCTTTCCAGTTTTACAGATCGCCGTAGAGTGGTTTACCCCTTGCTTGATCGAGTGATCCAAAGTGGTTTCCCGTCCTGGAGCAGCAGGCAGCTTCTTGGACAAAGGCCTTGGCCCTTGGCTTCCATTCCATGCTCATCGGCGTGCTGGACGACGCTGTAGGCTTTTCAGCAGAGCAGGACATGGAGCGAGGCGTTCTTGGCGGCTGAGCAGACGGGGCACGTGTCCACGGCGGCCTCGCACGAGCGGCACAGGCACAGGTGCCGGCACGGGAGCAACAGCACGCACGCGTCGCCGCCGCCGCACGCCTTGCAACTGCAAGACGACGACGACGCTGCGGCCGGCGCCTCAAAGCAGCACGACTGCGCGTCCTCCGCCGCAGCCTCGACGACGGAGACGGGCGACTGTAGAAGCTGGTCGAGAGTGGCGCGGAGGCCGGCTGCGACGGCCTCGTGGCTCCTGGCGACGCCCATCCACGCCTGGCACTCGGCGCCCATCTGCCTGGCCTTCTCCTCCAGCTCCGCGTTGCGGCGGAGCGCCCGCTCCAGCTCGGCCTCCGCGGCGTGCACCCGCCCTGATGCGGCGCGCTCCACGGCGGCCAGTAGCTCCCACGCGTGCCTCCGCCGCACCTCCTCCAGCATCGCCCGGATCCTCTCGCTCTGTGGGGACACGGACACGGACACGGACACGGTTCACAGGCATTCCGATCAAACACCAACCACCACCATGGACCATGGTGAAAGATTGTCTGTCGATCGATCAAGCATCCCGGCCGTGTGCGTACCTCGAGTCTCACAAGCTCGTCGATCTCCATGTCCTGGTGGTACAGCCTCGACAGGAGGCCCCGCGACTGCGAGACGACGCTCGCGCCATTGTCCGGCCTACCGCTGCTGGACGCGGCGCCGGAGCCCAGCACTCTGCCCTGCAAGTAGCCCACCTGCGCCGCCACCGTCGGGCGCATTACCACGCTCTGATCCTCCAAGAAGAACCGCCCCGCCGCAACGCGCGGCCGCTTCTTCGGCTCGAAATCGTAATCGCACGCCAGGTCGCCGTGCGGGAAGTCGCTGAGCACCGTCGTCGTGCCACCGTAGTCGTCCAAGAGCACCGTGCCAGCCACCGCTGCATCCACCATAGCCCTGCGGCAGAGCGCGCGTGCAAGATTAGACACGCTGATCCTGTGACAACAGTTTACCTAGGACGACTATAGGACATACGACATCAGAAAGAGAAGAAATGCTGCTTACCTGAAGCTGAAGGCGTGGGGGTCGTGGAAGAAGGCGTGGGAGTGTGAGAGGTGGCGCGCCTGCACGGCCATGGGTTTGTTTGGTAGGAAGTGGTAGTGGACGGTGAATTTTTGGTCAGAACGGGCATGGAAGTGAACCAGTGAGGAGGGTCTGAGAGTGAGAGGCGTGCGTAGCTAGCATATATATGGTCATTGGCGGGCGCATGATTTTAGAGTTGGGTATTCAAAATATACAATTATATTAAAAAAAATTACCAACCAAATGGCTAATATTATACATGTATAATGTCATATATAGTTAAAATATTAGAAATATATAACACATAATTGAGCTTATTTGCCTGGACAAGTATTAAGAATAGTTGTATTTTTACATTTTCAAATACAAACATGTATATATATTATATGTATAAATTTATTTGTCAAAAAAATTAGGTATTCGAATGAATACCATTGCATAAACGTAGGCCCGCCGCGGGAAACCGTGATGACGGACGCCGGCTGAGTGCACAACGACCACGGTTCAGAGAGGAGCACGAGTGCACGACGACGAAATCGTCTCCTTCTGAACCGGGCCGGGCCGTGCGGGGGCTTTTTGGCTGCAAAAGCGATAGGGGTGTGAAATGTGAATGTGGCGTTATAGGTGGTGTGGTCCGGCTGGATAGATATGAATGGATGGGTTGGGTGGCCCACTACGTCTTCACACCATCTACATAGGTGGTGGGTGTAGTGTCAAGGGGTTTACGCGCAATGACAAAGATCGTTGGTTGGTGGGTTCCCACACAGGGTTCAAATCTTGTGTGTGACACTTCATCCTGGATTTTCCGACGCTATGCATTAAGTGGTAGGCGATGTTCCCGTCAACAGCGAGACACCTGTGGTGACTTCGTGAACTTCAAGATTTGTCGGCTCAGTCCTTCGAAGGTGCTCATAGGGGTAGGGTTTGCGTGCGTGTGTTCGTAGGGATTCGTAGGGCGAGTGTGCGTGCATATTGAGTGTCTGCGTTGTACTGTGTGATCTAAAAAAAGGTGGGGGTGTAGTTGGCTGATGTTGGGATAAGTGAGGCTTATCTCTAGTTATTAATCTCTTTCTTTTAATATTCGGCGGCAAAACAAAACACTTTCTTGCAAACCATGATTTTTGGAATTATGAGTACACCATCTAAAGCCGTGTTCACCCAAATCTTTGGCTGAATAGGTTTGACATTGACGAACTAGCTAGAGTTAGGTTAGATTAGATCTCATGCTCTAAAGTTTAGTTGGCTAAAATTAGGAGAAAAAGTTTAGACCATTTTAACTTACCTGTGTGGTCTAATAATCTAGTGGCTTTTGTGAGCCTTGATAAATTTTCGACAACACTTTAGATTACTTGTTTAGAGTCTCAAGAGCAAAGTAGTCTAAACTTTTGTTACTACTCAAACTGGGCTTTATTTGTGCATGACGTTGAAAAGATATGAGCCGCAAAATAGTGTAGCTAGCTTTTTTATATTATAATATTTGTATTTTTCATTTTTCTTACAAAAATGTTTTTTGTTTAATAATTTATTCTCTTTGTTTGATTATATCTGTTTTTTTTTTCTCTCTCCATGCTTCTCCTTTTGTATTATAGGAACGAACACGTATAGATATCGTCGAACAATCGAACAGTAGATTGGTGCTATCGTCGAACAATACATTAATTGGTTTAAATCTATTTTCATCTCTAATATATGCTTTGTTTTTTCAAATCCAATCGTATGGTTGTGCGATTTATGTCAATGCTGAGTCAAGGTAGTCTCCAGTTTCGTTTTGGTTTCCTCCAGTAGTTAATAAAACCATTATCCAAGTGAGACTCATCAGTTGTTCAATTCCTTGGCCCTCCTCTAAATTTAAAGATTGGACTATTTTGTACATTCAATTGTGGGTTCATAGTTACCTTTTTTTCTTTAAAATATAGTAGTTGGATCCATCACCATGGTACTCATATAGTATGTCGGAGCATTACTGGCTAGTCCTCTTATCATGTCAACATCCACGTACCAATGCGTCCAGTCTTTCACTCCATCACTAGGGATCTGTTGATCTCATACCTACTGCCCATGCCAAACTACTACCGCACTATTGACACACATGATGTTACCAAATTAGTTTCCACACTAGTACAAAGAAGCACTACACAAGCGGTTCGTAACCTATCTCTACAGGTGTTTTCGCTTTCGCGTGGGGGGACTGTAAAAATGACGCCTCTTCACAGACGGTTTTTCTGTGAACCGCCTGTAGAAATCTATTTTCACAGGCGGTTCCTTAAGCCAACCGCCTGTGAAAATGCGATTTCTACAGGCGGTTCCTTAAGTCAACCACTTGTAAAGATTGATTTCTACATGCGGTTTGCTATATAAACTGTCTGTAGAAATTTGTTTCCACAGGCGGCTCTCAACCAAACCGTCAGTACAGAGAGCCGCTGGCTTTTTAATTATTGTGATTAGGCTGCAATATATGTAATACATTGAAACTATATAAACAATATTGGCTCTTGTGCATAACTAGAGAAACATATATACAATCTAATTATCTCATCTCATATACACTAAAGTTTCTGCTCACAATCATAAAGTTAAACGTATATAGTATATACACACACACTAAACTTTACATACACCAAAGTTTTCCCATATGCTCTAATAATCATCTCTCGTAAGATGTAGCCTACTAATCTCAGTTAGAACCCTATACTCTGGCCTTCCCAAGGGGTTCGTAGCATCATGATATTTTCCTTCACGTGGAATGACTTCTTTCAAAAGAAACGAGCACAAGTCCTCAACTATGGCGTATAAAGCTTTCTCGGACATGCGAGTCACCTTTTTGAGATGATGTGCCTGGAAAAGAAGATTGTAAATATCATATATTTAGACTTCATAAGGTATTTGCATCCTTAGTGACAGAAATATATACATAAGTATTACTTATATTACCTTATCAGGGTTCTTGACGTATCGTCCATTCTCTCATGAACTCGCACACATAGAATCCACAGTGGATAGATCCAAGTTGTTGCTTGTGGCACTATGTAATGGTCAATTGATTATCTAGTTGCAATATTGTTCTTATGTATTTTACATATATGGATTCATAAATTCACATGCGTACCGACCATTGATGGAATACTTCCAATGGTTGTCCTTTTTTCGACAAGTCAAACTTTCCGCCCTGCATCTTGTACCACCCATATGTCCTGTTATCTCGAATATAAGCAACATGTTATTCTCAAATTATCATCGATAAATGCCCTGTTATCTTGATGTATGCATGCATATCTCGGCTTACTGCTCTAAGATATTCGCGAAAGTTAAATAAGTTGAAGGATCCTAATCTACGGAGTCTAGGACCAGCACCCTTCCTTCACTTGGGAAAATGAATAAACAAATCTAGTGGTCCCTGCACAATTCAAATTTGTTATGGGATGTGCATTCGAGTTATTAATTTGACCCAAGTCAATTACGTACCCAAAGTTTTAAGGGGCCACCACGAATCTCCTTTCTTGAAACTGAAGCATTGTGTTTCCAATGTAGATAGCATATTTGGCTTCAAATTTCTTCTTCAAGTCCTCTGTTGCTTCTTCAAGCTCTTTTCCCGTCTTCCCCTTTAATTTATCATGGTCCTTACCGACTAGGAATGTGTGCTCGCTCTCGCATATTTTCATAGGGCTAAGGTACCCAATCCTTTTATCGGCATGTGATAGAGGATTGGGACCGTAGAGTATCTCCTCCTGATCATATTACATTCTACAATATTAATAAAACAAGTATATGTAAGTATCGGATCGTAAAGTTTATGTTAGAGATAGGATATACAACTCAACAATAATAAAACAAATATGTGTAAGTCAGAGTGGCACACTTACAATGCAAACACCGTTATGAGCTGCACGTCGAGCCTCTTGAGCCTCATCATCAACCACATGTCTTCAAATGTAAAAATCGCCCTTTCGTGACCGCTAACGAATGCATGTGGGGGTATACGCACGTTGATTATGTCGATGCCAATAGCATATGCTCTCATGTACCAGTCATGCATCCTGTTTATACCAGCTGGGATCTTCTTGAGTTGTCCCCAACTTAGTAGAGGCCTCCCACACACATATTCGTTAGGGACATTTTCATAATCCTTCTTTGTCGGCGGCTTGATTGGTATGGGTATGGGTACCGGTACTGTCTCCATAAGCTTTTTCCCAGATTTTTTCAATTCATCTAAGTCAACGACACGTGTCGTGCGAGTATTTGCGATTCCTGCCATAAATTTCGCCGTGCCAGCTGATTTCTTCGTTTGTTGAAACGAGGAAACCAAAATTTTGGTACTGGGAACAATATCCTCTTAGCAACGACTGCTTTTTTCTTAGGCGGTGGCGTTGGTGCAGTTGTTTGTTCTTGCGTTGGTGGTGGGTTAGGTGATGGTGGTGGGCTAGGAGGATTAGGAATGACCGGTGATGATGGTGGGCTAGGAGGATTAGGCATGGCTGGTGATGGTGGTGGGATAGGAAGATTAGGCATGATCGGTGATGGTCGTGGGCTAGGAGGATCGACCGATGATGGAGGTTGGTTATCAACAGTACCTGCATGTGTCGACTCCTGAGAAACTGGAAGGGCTTCGTGAGTTAGTGGCTCACTCAACTTGATGTCTCGTCGGGGCCAAAGGATGAAATTCTTGATAGCTTGTCCAAGTTTCTCAATACCCTCAGGAATAGGGATATCTAGCATGTCGTCCTCGTATCCTTGGACCACCGTGGACACTTCTACCCTGCAGTAGTCTACTGGGATGTCGCTACCATGAAATTTGCGCCCTGGAATCGCATAGACTGTTCCTACTTCCCTTGTGCGAATATTGTTAATACCATATCTTATGAGTAGGGAGCAAGGTTTGGGCCCATCAATCAAGTCAACTGGATACTGACTCTTATCTGTCGTAGATGCGACACTACTTGGGACGACGAATGAGCCATGTGTGACCAACGGCTGTGTTGGTACGACTTCTAGCTACATCTGTGGAGGTTGAGTGGCCATCTGTTGAACAGACATCGCGCTCGCCAATTGTTGCATCAATTCTGGAGGAGGATTGGATAGCATTTCAGACATTATGTCTTTGAAATCTTTTTTAGCCTCTTCCTTAAAATAATCTTTCATTGCTTCCTTGTATCGATCACGCTTCTTGTAAATACCCCCCCATTCCTCATCGAATCCTTCTTTCCATCCTTCTTTAGACGAGATGCCTCGTACACGCCCAGGATGCTCGGGTTACCTAGACCAAGACTTAGGACGTCTCTCTCCCTTTGTGGCTTGAAAGTTCCTTCATGCTGCTTAGCGGCGATCGCAAATATCCTCTTTGCTGCTTCTTCGACACTGGGTCATCAAAAGACAAATCACCTGTGTCACATTCTCTAGGTTTCCGAGCACGGATCCAATTCGCAGATCTCTCGCCAAGTTGCTCAGACAACACTGGCAAACCTGCCGCCTTCTTCGCAGCTTCTTCTTCCCTCCATTTGGGAACCTGGCGTCGGTAACCGCCTGACCCTAGGTGGTGGTGGTACTTGTTCTTCTTTGCAAGTTCAGATTAGCTTCTCTTAGCGCTACAAATTCTGGGGACCTTCTTTGCTCTAGAAAAACCTGCCACTGACCTTCTGAAATTTTAAACTTTTTTGTTGGGTTCAACCCTTTCTTTGCCCAACCTGTATTCAAATCCGACCTCCAACTTCGGAGCATCTTTCCACACTGCTTCATTGCATAGTCTCTTATGAGATCTTCTGTGCCTCGAGGAAAAAAAAACCTCTTCAATAGCTTAGCCCATAGTGTGTCTTTGACATCTTGTGGCACATCTTTCCACAGGCGGATTGTGATGTCAAGATTATCCCTGACTACAAAACCAAGCGCATTTTGAAACTTAGCTACTACCTGTTGAAAGATCTCTAGTGTTTTGGGTAATTGATGAAACCTAAGTACTAACCTACCTCTAAGTGTGTGAGTAAGGTAGGTACACTAGGAGAAGAAAAGGAGACAAGTGATGGAGCAATGTGAAGGCTAAGGAGAAATGCCAAAAGAGCTCACACTTGGAAATGAAGGAAGAAGGAGGAAACCCTAAGTAATTCAAGCAAAGATATTACTAGGGATTTCCATTTTGGTGATCAAGACACCTAGTGGGTGTGATCACATTTAGGGTAGGTAACCGTACTATTAAGAGGGGAAAATAGTTAGTGGTTACACCTATCAAGTGCCATTAGGAGTTCATTACATGCATTGCATCCAAATCCTAATGAGCAACCCTTATAAAATCTGTTAAAATATGCCACACACATGCACAAGTCAGTGAATCACTTGGTGGTGGCACATGAGATCAAGGGAAGCAATGAGAAGCAAGTTCAGCACAAGACAGGAGCTCCAGACTAGTCTGCATGTGAGCTCCGGACTATTGAAAGTAGTCCAGTGGCTCAGACTCAGGCAGGGCTCAGACAGAAGGGCTTCGGACTAGTGGTCCGGTGGTGCGTCGAACTATCAGAAGACCGTTTTTTAGAAGTCTAGTGGCTCAGTAGGAGATCAAGGCAAGCTCTGGACCAGAGGATAATGGTCCGGTGGTGAGCTCCGGACCAAAGTCCGGAGCATGGGTGCTTACTGTACTCCAAGTTGAAGCTAAGGCAAAAGCGTCAGACCAGGGGCTCTGGACTATGGTAAGTGGTCCGGAGGTCAGATGGTTTAAATCTCCAACGGTCAAATTCAGAAGACAGTGGACACGTGGCACTCGCAGAGGCGTTGGACCAGGCGTCGGACCAGGCGTCGGACTAGGCTCCGAACCATAGCGTCGGACCAGCTGCAATGGTCCGGTGGTCTCAAAAGTAGTCCGGAGGTCACATTTCAGCAGCTCCAAAAGTGAAAAACGACTAGTTTCTTTGAGGAGGCTATTTAAGGGTGTGTGGCTGGTTCAAGGTCTCTCTCTTGCACATTTGGCTATTACATAATCTTGTGAGCAAACCACACACACTCCCACTCATTTCATAGTTGATTGTTCATCCATTTGAGTGAGATTTGAGTGTTCAAGTGCATTGCCTGAGTGATTCAGCTTAGTGGCACTTGGGAGTTGATACCGCTGGTAGTTTCTTGTTTCTCTTGGGGATTTCCTTCACCTAGACGGTTTGGAGCAAGCGGTGTGGATTCGAGAATCTTGGTGATTATGCTTCGTCGACCACAAGTGAAGATTGTGAGGGGTTCTTGTGCCTTCCCCGTGGGAGATCGCAAAGGTAACTCTAGTGGATTGCGCGTGTCTTGGAGAGCCCTTATCTTGTGTTGGTTGTGAGGCACCCGGTGACGGTTTGGCGTGTGATGCCAATTAGCTCTTGAACCTCCAAGTAAGTGAGCCGACACAACAAGGACGTAGCTAGTGGGCAAACTAGTGAACCTTGGTGAAAAAATCAAGTGTCATCCTTGTGTAATTGATTGGTGTTCTTGGAGCTCTCAACTTGATTGGATCAATCCTCTACTATGCGGTATAATCACCCAACCTATCTCTTTCATACTTGCAAGTAGTATATTAGGTTGTACCTAGAGGGCTATTAGACTTGAGTAGATTTGAGTGATCTTAGAATCATAATAGGATATAAATTTTGGTTAGGAGGCTTCGCTTAGCTAAGTTTGCTATTGCTTGTCAAGCTTCGCCATCTAGTTATCTAACTTGTTGTTGAGAATTGTTTTTAGATTTCAGATTAGGCTATTCACCCCCACTCTAGCCTTGGTTTAGGACCTTTCACCTGTTCAGGAGCTAGTGGCTATCCTTTGGAGCTCACTTCTGTCACTATATATGTTTTATCGGGCCACTTGTCCATTCCCCTGTCACCTTGTTTCCGATCACTGTTCTTTCTTTTCCTCGAACTCTCGTCGTGGTGGTCGTCTCGGTCAGTTACGGTGCCTCGTATCTAGGTGTCACTTGTTCTTCGCCATCGAACATATCTCTAAATTGAGACAACACCTCCGATATAGTGATATAATTAGATACACACACGTGAAACCACTTGTGAGATAATTGACGCGTAATTTACCTCATCTTCCGTTGGATTATAAGTAGGGTCATGTTCGGATTCACGACGATGTCACACCCAAATTTCAAGGACGAAATAGGATGCATAACATTATGTGTGCCCAGGAATAATCCACACATAAGTTCACAAATTACAAAGTACCATCACAGAGTTTAATACATATCGAACTTATATCCATTACAAGAATAAATAAAACAAGGAAGATAAACTAGCTCTTGTGGCTCCATTCCACAGGGAAAGGTCAACTGGTTGACCAAGCCTAGAAGTCTTCAGGAAACTCCTCATAGCCTCCAGCTTCTGTTACCCATCCGGGATTTTTATCCAAAATTGAAAAGAAAACAAGCGTGAGTACACTCGTACTCAGCAGCATAACATGGGATTATGAAGCTCAAAAGGCCGACACTGGCTTACTGCATTTAGCACTTTTAGTTGGTCAAAGTTTTATTAACAAGTATCATTAGGTTATACTTAAGCCCCGAATGATCCCACTTATACCACTGCCAAAGTTTAAAGAATCATAACCATCATCATTAAAGTGGTGACAACATGAACATAAAGGTTGGTCAAGTTAATTAATTAAACCATCGGTTTTTCCGGGCCGCTCGTGACCGTGAGCACGGCTGATATATCAGTTTTAACACTCTGCAGAGGTTGTGCATCTTTACCCGTGAGTCGTGATGCCCCGAATGCCCGGGTTAATTACTCCCATAACACTGCCAAGGTGAGTGGGCGGATTCACTATGAAACCTTTCATAGTATCTCGTCTAACAAGATTAGGGCCGCTAGGATTGGCAAGGGGCGATAGAGCTCCCCTTCCGAGTAGCATAACGACCCGCAGCCTACGCTCAAACTCGGACAGAGGCCGCACTATAACCAGCTCGACAAGAGCCTAATGCGCCCTTTCGGGTAACCGCTAACGAGCTAGAAAAGAGCCTACTACTAAGTTAAAGCCAGAGCCATATAGCTCCCACGGTAGCACTGTCAGTCCCAGCTTTTGCCAACAGTGAGTTATTAAAAGAGTTATGTTCCAATTGCCAAAACAGGATCACCAATTCATTCAAAGCTTTATAACTTTTGGCAGGGATCAAGTATTCATTTATATAAAGCACTAGCCATCTACCCATATGCATATCCCCAAGGGAACAAGGTAAAGGATTTCAACTCTAGGGAATTAACTACGGGTATCAAATTAAACACATGCACATGAAAAGATAATTATGGTGAATAGGATAACAAGGAAAGTCCCATGCTATACTTGCCTTGGTTCTCAAAGTCCTGCTGATCAAAACTCTCCTAATCAAACAACTCTTGATCACCAACAAACTCCTCACTGCCTGAACTCGATCACGACATTGCAACAACACGCATTCCAATTGCATACATACAAAGCAAACACAACTAATATTAGAACAGTACACCAATAACAATAAACAGAGTTAAAAGGTTATAAAAAAGATACTACGCATTGCTACGATCATTTCAACACGAATTTCACGAAAATCGGATTTAAAACGCAAAAGATATGAATTTACTGGTTCTCTAGGAGCATTTTTAGTATTTGAATTATCATTGAAATTAAATAATTCAAACATGAACAACAGATGTTTTAACATGTAGAGAATTTTATTACGAACCTAACGCAACTCGAATCGTCCAAATCGGAGTTAAAATAAAGACTTTATAAACAATTTAAGGCAGTGGCAAAATTGTAAATAGGAAATTTCCATTTTTGGAAATATCCCGAGAAGGAATACATTTTCTGAACCGAGAAAACGTAAACTCGGAAATGCGCCAGCTCTGCGACGCGGGGGCAACAGCCCTGCCACGCGGCGGCTCGGGATAGGGCGGTCCACGGGCACAGTGCGTGCACCCGAGTTCGGCCGAGGTCCACCGGTCCACCGTGGACCGGGGTTCATACCCCTTCGCCGATCTAATCCTGACCACAGATCGTAAATGGGCGGCTCAGAATAGATCAAAGGGAGAGAGAGGGGAACGGCGGCCGGAGCAGAGAATGGCGCGGCGACGCCATCGCTACAGAGTGCCGAGCTCGCCGGAGTTGCACCGGAAAAGCTCGTCCGGTTTTCCATTTCGAATGCCGATTGCATGGGGAGAAAGAGGGGGACGAGGCGAAGTCCGTGGTGCACTCGGTTGAACACGGGGAAGCAGACAGCGACGGCGCCATGGATCCCGGCGGCTCTGGCTCACCGGCGAACGCGGGGAAGACTCTCCCAACTGCCGCGGGTTCAACCAACTACACAGAAACGATCTAGAGGCTCGTGCGAGTGCGAGGGTGAATTCGGTTGAGACAGCGGATTGCCGGAGCAGAGCCGTCCGCGGCGGCGCCATGATCGAACTCGATCTGAGTACGCGGCCGAGACAGTACGGCGCGCTAGAACCCAAATTGAGGGCCTAGGGACGTGCGGTGTGTCATGCGGTGCTAGAGAGGTGCTCGAACGCGTTTGAACGCTACCGGAGCCGGCTGACCACGGCGGCGCCATTGTTGCCGACCTCGGCGTGTGACGGAGCGGCGCATACAGGGTCTAATTGACCGAATTAAGTGGACGGGGAGGAAGAGAGGGCGATGGCGAAGCTCACCGAGGCGGTTTGGAGGATGGAGGTGGCTCGGTGCGGCTTGTCGTCGTGGAACGGCGGTCGGCGTCGCGGCGGCGTCCGAGAACTCCGCGTTCGCGACACGTGTTCTGTGCCCACCGAAGAAATACAGAGAGAGGTTAGGACGGGTAGGTTGGCGCTGAGAATCTGGGCGTCGAACGGCGCTCACCGAGGCGGTTTGGTCTCCGGTGTGGCCTCTTCAGTGTCGACAGCGACGGCGGCGGCGTTCGGCGGGATTTTGAGAGCTCAGAGGGAAAAGGGGGAGAAGACGCGCGGTGTTCCGCTTTATAGCGAGAGAGGGAGCGTGCGGTTGCTGGGCAAAGTCGAGGGCGAGATGCGGGGTGGGAGCGGGGCAGACGTGCGGCGGTTTCCGATCGCGACGCGTTCGCGCGCGCAGTGCTCGCGCTCGTCCGATTTCAGCAGAGGGGAGGTGACGGTGCTGCCTAGTGGGACCGAGCAGCAGCGAGGAAGAGGATGAGGAACGGCGGCGGTTCCCGCTCTCCACGCGTCTGCGCACGTTCACGGACGAGCAGAACGGAGTGCACGTCGCGGCGGTTGCGGAGCTCCGCATCGCGCGAGGCAGAGGGAAGGGAGGAGAAGGATCTGACGCGTGGGCCCGGTCGATCAGAGAGAGAAAGGGAGAGAAGAGGGAACAAGGCGGCGCCGACAGGTGGACCCCGCGGTGTCAGTGATAGGAGGAGAGGGAGAGAGCCTGCTGGGCCGGTTCCCTGCTGGGCCGCGCCGAAGAAAGAAAGAGGGAGGGGGAAGTGGGCCGAGGCCGTGCTGGGCTGAGGAGAGAGGGAGAAAATGTTTTTCCTTTTTTCCTTTTTATTTCCTTTTCCAAATTCATTTCAAAAACAATTTGAAACCATTTGAAAATTGAGTTTTGTAAATTCAAACAATCAAAGAAATTATGCAACTGCATGAATGCATCAACATGTTTCTAAACTAGAATTTATTTTATTTCTAAGAATTCTATTATTCCATAGGTGAAATGCTCACATAATTCCATAATTAAATCATTTTCTATTATTTGAAATTCAAACCAAACTTTGGGTGTTATAGACGACTCGTATCTATACTTGGCTCGGGGTCGCTACGACTATGGTATGCCGGAGATGCTGCTTCTCCCGTGTGGTGTGACCCTGATGCTTTGGCCGTGTGGTGGGGCCCTAATGCTTCGCCCGTGTGGTAGGACCTTGACGCTTGACCCTTGTTAGGAGAACTCATGGTCGTAATCTGACATATAATAAATTTACATGAATGCCAAATACATTGTATAAAACATTATGTATAATAAAGGCATATCCTAATTATATTACATAATTGAAACACTATGTATATAATAAAGTTCCATGGTACAATAAAGAAATATGGAATGGTGATCTATAGAATCAATTTCTATTGTACAATAAATGAATTTCTATAAGGGGTTGTTTGGATCCCTAAATTATATTAGCTTAATTAATATGTCTCTAAATTATAATTATTAAAATTAATTCAATTCCCGGGATCCAAACGGGGCCTTAAATGAATTTATGTAAATGAATTTCTAGTATACAATATAGTACAATAAATGGATTTCGATTGTAGAAAAAAGAAGATAAAGTCATATTCTATTATATTACATAATTAAAAACACTATGTATATATACAATAAATTTCCATGGTACATTAAATGAATTTCTATTGTAACAATAAACATAGTCACTTGGAGACCATATAAACATATATACTAAACAATTTCTATGGCTAAGAAAAGAAAAGAAAAGAAAAGAAAAAATGAAAAGGAACAAAATGGGCCACCTCTGCTCTCTCTCTCTCCCGCTCGGCCCATCTATTGACCCATCTCTCTCTCTGACGGTTGGGCCCAGCCGTCAGTCCTTCTCCTTCCTCTAGCCACGGCGGCGCTGCCCTCCCGCTCGCGCACGCCGTGCCACCACCACGCATAAAGAGAGAGAGAGAGAGAGGTGAGGATCCCTACCAGCGCGCTACCGCCGACCCGCCACCGCGCCCACGCGCGCAGCACCGCCACCCCGCCTCCACGAGCCGCTCCGACCTCCTCCCCCGGCAGCACCGCCTCCTCCACCTCGACCTCCTTCCCCGGCACACCTCCATGAGCCGCGCGCGCCACGCCGCAACTGCCGCTGCCGCGCCGCTGCCGCTGTCGCGCCAATATCCGCCGCCGTCGCGCCACAGAGACAGAGGGAGAGGGAGAGGGAGAGGGAGGCGAGAGAGGAACCTCACCGAGGAAGATGCGACGAAGGAGGATGCCGAGCTCGATGACGACGCGGCGGTGCGGGCGGCGGGTTCAAATTTTGGCAGCCTGACGCCGTCTGAGAAGGAAATCTGAAAACCTTATAAGGAGAGGTATTTCTCCAGGCGGTTCTCTTAGGAAACCGCAAAGTACAAATGATTTCTACGGGCCGCGAGGCGGTCGGCTAAGAACACCGCCTGTAGAAAGTGGTTTTAGGCTTTATCTTTTATTTATTTTACTAATTAGTTGTTTATATATTGTTTATTATAATTTTTAGGCTTTATATTTTATTTAGTCTACTAATTAGGTGTTTATATATTGTTTTATATACTTTTTAGGCTTTATCTTTTACTAACAAACGTGCTCGTACGTTGCAACGGGAGAAAAAACTGAACTTAATTAAAAATACATGGAGTATTACATATTCATTTATATTTTTTTCTATTTTTTTCATCATCAACTTATTGAATTGCAATTTTCTGAGCTAAATACATGTTCTTTTCTATTTAGATTCGGATTAGAATTAGTCCTACTCGGAGGTATTTCATCATTCGTTGCTAGAAAACAGAAGGATATAGACAAACTAATAGAAATAGTTTCTATATCCATAGAGTTCATTAAGGAGAGGTGAATCAAACTCTATATCAGTCTCGACACTGAGACACTCTAACTCGTATATGAGCATGGGTTACATATATAAATCTGGACGGAAGAAACTCTTCATTACCGGGTAGTTAGGATGTAAAAAGAATGGATGGACCAAAAAAAGGCTGAAAATTTGCCTCTTTATTATTACTAGCAAATATGCCCGTGCGTTGGAACGAGAATTGATTTTTTCAATCTCAACTTTGATGTTGTCCTTACTTGTTTAATTATATATGCTTAGTCATGGTTGCCAATGTGATGTCTTTTTGATTTGATTTGAAGCTCTTTTGCTTTGTTTTAGTACTGACGATGTGGGATTGCTTAATTTCTATTAATATTATCTTATTTCTATTTGGATTAGATTCCTTTTTATGTTACTTGAAAGTCTCACTTGGTTGTCAGTCATGATAAGATTCACATTATGAAAATACCTTATGTTTGATTGTTGTGCTTAGTCATGACTGCTAACCTCGTGTCTACTTGTTTGATTATTTGTCTTAGTCATGATTGCCAGTGTCATGTCCTTTTAATTTAATTTAGAGCTCTTATTTTTTTTATTAGTATCAATGATGCGGGATTGCTTAATTTCTATTCTTATTATCCTATTTCTATTTGGATTAGAATTTCTTTTTATATTATTGGAAGTCTAACGTGTTTCGTAATAGGATCTAGGATTTAGAGCTCTATCTGGATTACAATTAGAACTCCTAGCTTTTAAGGTTATATTAAAAAACTCTATTTGTAATCAAACTCTATATCGTGCTAGACAAAACCTATTCTAACTCGTATATGAGCACGAATTATATATATATATCTGCGGATGATATCTATCTTATCATTCTAGACGGAAAAAACTCATCATTTGTCTAGTAGTTAGGGGGAGGTAGACCTAAAAAGAATGGATGGACCAAAGAAAAGAGGCTGAAATTTTATCTCTTTATTATTAGGTATAGATTTAGTCTACTCTAATTAGGTGTTTATATATTGTTTATTATACTTTTTAGGCTTTATCTTTTATTTAGTCTACTAATTAGGTGTTTATATATTGTTTATTATACTTTTTAGGCTTTAATCTTTTATTTAGTCTACTAATTAGGTGTTTATATATTGTTTATTATACTTTTGAGGTTTTATCTTTTATTTAGTCTACTAATTAGGTGTTTATATATTGTTTTATACATTGTTTAGTCTTTATCTTTTATTTAGTCTACTAATTAGGTGTTTATATATTATTTTTTATACTTTTGAGGGTTTATCTTATTTTTAGTCTACTAATTAGGTGTTTATATATTGTTTATTATACTTTTTAGGCTTTATGTTTATAAGCATGAAGGGTGCTACAAGCTGAAAGTGCAATCAAGTCTTAAGTGAGTTTTGGTGACATGACAACATATTTAGGAGATTAATAAGACTTTGCAAGTATGACAAGCAGGTTAAACTTAATGAGGTTGATGAACAGGTTGGCGGACCTCTTCAATTATAAAAGTGCATGGCAACAAGCTCAAAGGAGTTTAAATTCATTTTATACTTTAAAATTGAGTTAGGTATGTCGTACTATTAAGAGGGATTCAACACGCATGCCAACAAGTGAACCAAATGCAAATATCTATCCAAATATATGACACCTCCACATACATAGTGGGCAAAACAACTAGCTATTCCAAGATCCATCTTTGTTGTTTCTGCCAGGCCGACAGTACTGGTCTCCAGGCCGGTAGTGCCGGGCCCTAGGCCGGCACTGCCGCGACTTAACTTGCCCGTTGGACAGTGAAGGGATATTTCTTTCCCCCTAACTCTCCCCCAACGACTAGTTCTGCCATTCTCTCATTCTAACTTCGTGAAACAGAAAGAGAAGCTCTCTTCTAGCTCTCCCCTTCTCCCTTAGTGCTCAACCACTCTCCTCATTGATTTTCAATCAACCTTTGAGAGATTGAGCCTCCAAGCTTGAGAAGAAGCTTCTCCCTCAATCTTCAACTCCTACAAGCATTTGGTTTGCGTGTGGCCGGCGGTTTGAGTTCTTTACTATTGGAGCTTTGCTTCTAGCCGGCTAGAGGTTGCCATTGAGCTTGCCTCCTTCGTGTGGTAGCCTAGGGAAGTTTGTATCACCCTACTATTGCTAATACATCACCTCTCATCTTAAGGGTTCATTCCCTTGACTTGAGACCGAGAAAAGAGCTAGCCTTTGTGGTGAGCTTGAGCCTTGTGTGGCGCACCTCAACAACGTGGACGTAGGCAAGCCTTGGTGGCGAGCTGAACCACGGGTCAAATCTTGCGTCACCGTGTGCTTGTTACTTTGCTTTGATATATATTGTTTGCAAGGTGATTTCTAGGGTTGGAACCCGATCTACTCGGTGGGGTGTGTTGCTACCACTTTCAAGTGGTACTAAGGTTCCCTACACCTCTAGGAAGGTTTCTATTCAAGCACAATTTCTATTCTATCTTTACATTTTGAATTATGCTCATATCTGTTCAGGTGACCAGCAGTGCTGCCCTCATAGCAGCAGTGTCGGCCACCCCGGCAGTGTCGGCCTCAAGCCCGGCAGTGCCGGCCTCTGTGCTAACAGAAAGTTGTTAGTTGTTTGAAACATGCCTATTCACCCCCCCCCCCCTTCTAGGCTAATCAGGTCCTTACACAAGAAACATTAAAAAAATGTGAAATAGAGTCTCACATGGAGATACAAAGAAGGTAGCATAATGTACAAAATATAACATAAATGGATTACACTAGAAATGTGAAATATAAGAATCTAACCAGCTACGATTCGTCCTTGTCCATCATTGCGCACCCAGGGCAATGAATTATGTGGGATTGTTTTGCTCAACATTCCTTATCTTCACTGGATGGTCCGTGAAGAGGGACATTTCATTGAACTTGTTAAAATCTTCAAGATCAGATACACCATCAATCCCTATGGCTTGTTGCTTTCCAGGAAAAACTACATGCTTCAGCTTATCGTTACTTTTCTTCTCCGTCTTAGAAAGGATTTGTTCAACATAAAAGACCTGTGTAGCACGGTTAGCATGGATCCATGGGTAATTCTTTATAACCTACCTTACTTAGACAAGAACTCTGACCCCGTAGTTATCCACTATGACATGTTTTGTCTTCAACCCACTGACTCGAAACACAGGGATCGGAAATGTGCCATAGTCTAGTTCCCATATATATATCCACAATGAAGCCAAAGTATGTAGTAATCTCACCAGTTTCATTGTCTATGGCCTCGCATCGAACACCACTATTTTATGCCATACTCTTTTTGTCCTTTGAATTGGTACAAAACGTGAAACCATTAATGTCTATGTTTTGCCATGGCGTGACCTGGCATGATGGTCCAGATGCCAACACCTTAATGGTTTGTTTCCTCAATTATGTCTCCATGTGGAATGCTCTACTCCTTTAGCCATGTGCAGAACCGATGCTTGTGTTCCTTTATCACCCAATCGTCCGTTTGCCCATGATTCTGTTTGCGAAGCTAATTCATGTGTTTCCTCGATCAGAGGCTCCATATCGCTAGCTGATGTAGGATGCTATGATGTGCTTCAAGGATTGTATTGTAATCTGATGGCCTAAATGGTTTCCGCCCCGTCCTCCCCTCTTCCTTGCAGCCTACCCTCATCTATTGACGGAGGCAAACCTATTGCAACCTAATCTTTTAGTATAGTATTGCAGAATGGACCCTCTAGACTCAATAGCTTCTTCGGTACAATACCCCTCTACCATGGACGCCTCAAGACGAGCACGAGTTGATACATATCCATTTAGTATTGCCATGAAACGCTAGTATGCCCACATTTCAATGCAAGTACATAGGACCCAATGCCTCTATTTGTGGTACCAAGTGCACCACAAGGTGCACCATCATATCAAAGAATGACGGGGAAAACACATCTCAAACTGTGAAATAGTCTCCACTATGAATTCCTGAAGAGATGCCAACTCATCACGATGAATTACCTTTTGTGAGATCTTGTTAAAAAAGTAGCACAAGCTGTAATTGCCATCTTTAAGAACACATGATTTATAGCCCTAATGGCAATAGGGAGGAAAGTATCAGCATGATATGACAATCATGTGAGTTGTAGTTGGTCAGTGTAAGGTCTTTCATTGACACAATACTCCGTATGCTAGAACATAATCCATATGGAACTTTCAAATTCTTGAACCACACACACATCGCATGTTTCTCATCCATGCTGAGGTTGTAGCTTCCTGCCGAAAGATGGTACTTCCCATTTTCTTGAAGAATAGGGTGAAGTTCTTTTTTAATGCCTAATTGTACCATGTCCTTACGTGAATTGAGTCCTTCCTTGTTTTGCTCTTTATTTCTAGCAAGGTGCCAATTAGGCTTTCAAACACATTCTTCTGGACATGCATATCGTCAATCGTGTGACGTACATCTAATTCTTTCAGATAACAAATACTTGAAGAAAATAGACATCTCTTGAATGTAGCCCCTGGAGTTTGGTTTGTCATCCTTTCTTGGTCTCCCATCTTTGTATTCTTCCCAAAAACAAATTTTATGTTGCTAACTATTTGGAAGACTCTGTGACCTTTACTGTTACCTAAGGGAGCTGAAGAATGTGCTTCATTGTTATTGTCGAAGTACCTATCCATCTTCGCAGGCGATACCTATGTCCTCTCGATAAGAAGTGTCTGTGTCTCATGTACACTAGATTTTTAGATGCATCAAGGGACACGTAAGAAGTTTCATCTATGCATTGTACGCAATCAACTTTTCCTTTGAAACTGTCTTGATAAAGTGAAGAGAGCAGGGTAATCATTGATTGTTACAAAAATAATTGCTCTCAGAGTGAATGACTCTTTTCGTACTCGTCCAATATTTGAACACCCTCTTCCCACAATAGTTTCATTTCCTCCATTAAGGGCTCCAAAAATACATCCATGTCAACTCCGGGTTGTGTAGGTCCAAAAATAAAATGGTCACAAAAGATACTTTCGCTTCTGCATCAACCATGGAGGAAGGTTGTAGATGGTGAGGATCACCGGCCATGTGCTGTGCTTGCTGCTTCTCTCAGCAAATGGGTTCATTCTATCAGTACTCAATGCGAACCTAACATTCCTTGTTTCCTTAGCAAAGTCTATGGTTTGTCATTGAAATCTTGACACTGCCTCCCATCGGCTGATGTCGAAGCTTTCCATCATTTTTGTGCTCATCAGAGGCATCCAGCTCATAAGTTTTGCATCCTCAGGGTTAGCGAACAAACACCTTAATCGATCAACCACAGCGAAGTACCACATCACCAAAGCAGGAATCTTTTTTTGCGCATAAAAGTCTATTTCTTCCTTTTCTTTGTTGGTGGGTTTGGAACTCTGTTGAGCTGTCTTTTGTTGGCCCTTCTTTCGCTTCTTTCCAGTACACATGGATGCAGCACACTCTTCCTCTTGATAGTCTTTATTAGTCTTGTACCTACTTGCATCACACTGTGGACATCTCTCTAAGTCTTTATCATTACCTCAAAATAGGATACAATGATTTCTACACGCGTGGATCTTCTCGACACCCATGGTGAGCGGACTGATTAGCTTCTTTGCATAGTATGTGTTAGCAGGAAGTTTGTTATCTTTTGGAAGCATGTCTGCGATAAGACTCAAAATACATCGAAGCTAGCATCAGACAGACCAAATCTTGATTTTAAATAACAATAATTTAGCACAGACCGCAACGTTGTGAACTCTTGGCTGGAACCCTTAGACTCATCATACAAAGGCTCTTATGCTGTCTTCATTAGGGTCTCCATACCTCTCATAAAGAACAATGATGGATCCATATGACGATGCAATATTGCATTTAAGAAATCTGCATCTTCCTCATCTGTAACATTTGGTAGAATAGAAGTTCTAATGCCTTCATTTCCTCCAGTGACACCATGATCGGTAACATTAGGCACACCATGTTCACTATGACCAAAAGGTTGATGTGTGTCATCTACGAACTGATTACCATCATGAAGAATGTCTAGATCAACATCAATGTTCGTAGGGTTTCCGGTTGTATAAGGCGCAGAGCTACCCCTCTCCATGTTTTGTCCAAATCAAGTAATCCTCCATAAATCCTCGGCATATCAGATGAGAAATGATTGGTTCTATGTCATCAAATACAACAACATTCTTGCAGTCTATGCATGGACAATATATGTACTTCCTCTTTGATGTCCAAGCATGGTTCTTAGCGGCGTCAATAAACTTATGGACCTCTGGTATGTATGTTGGATCTAGTCTTGATAAGTTATACATCCAGAAAGACCTTTCCATCACTAACGTAAAAAATGCGTTGAGAGAAGAAGTATTTAAAATTCAACACATGGTGAAACCCAAGATGAATAGTTCTAAACACATGGTTAATTTAAATTACAAATACGTAAAAAAACCACATGAATACAAATAGGTAAAAAAGACATAAACTACCCTTTCTTAGCAACCTCCTTCGAAGAAATGAAGATCAAAACCTCCCCCCTTCTATTTGTGAAAAACTGGACCTCCAAATCGCCACAAATGACTATTGTGCATGAAGTGCGTGGTTCCAATTAGAAAGAATGATTACAAATACGTAAAAAAATTTAAACATAATTAAAAAAACTAACAAAACTATCTAATAATAAGTAACTAAACATGAGAAGATAGAAAAACATTATCTAACCATCATAAGCATCCTCATTTTAAGGAATCAAAATAATAACCTAATTAACATAGATAAATAACTCACTAAATTCTCTAGTCATATAATTAAAAAAACTAACAATACCTATACTAATAATTATTTAATCATGAGAAGAGAGGAGAGAGAGAAGAGAAACCCTAGATCCAAAAAGTGTGTGGCTCAAATTGAGAATAAATGATTGAAACTACGTAAAAAAATACACAAACTAACCTTTCTTAGCAACCTCCTTCGAAGCAATGAAGATCAAAACCTCCCCCTTCTATTTGGTGAAAAACTGGACCTCCAAATCGCCACAAATGACTACTGTGCATGAAGTGTGTGACTCCAATTTAGAAAGAATGATTAAACAAATACGTAAAAAAACTTAACATAACTAAAAAACTAACAAAACTATCTAATAATAAGTAACTAAACATGAGAAGATAGGAAAAACATTATCTAACCATCATAAGCAACCTCATTTTAATTAAGGAATAAAACTAATAACCTAATTAACATAGATAAATAACTCACTAAATTCTCTATAGTTGTATAATTAAAAAAAGCTAACAATACCTATACTAATAATTATTTAATCATGAGAAGAGAGGAGAGAGAAGAGAGGAGAGAGAGGAGAGGAGAGAGAAGAGAAACCCTGGATCCAAAAAGTGTTTGGCTCAAATTGAGAAGGAATAATTAAAATACGTACAAAACCCACAAACTAACCTTTCTTAGCAACCTTCTTTAAAGAAATGAAGATGAAAACCCCCCTTCTATTGATGAAAAACTGGACCTCCAAATCGCCTGCAATGGCTACTGTGCATGAACAACGGTCTGTCGGGAGGAGAAGAAGGGGAGGAGAGAAGCGCACTTATGTTAGTTTTTTCACAAACCGACTGTGAAATGGAGTCTTTTCACAGACGTTGGGTTAAGTGAACCGCCTGTGTAAAACTGTTTTTACAGGCGGTTCACGAGCCCAGCTCGCCGTTTTATTTCCACAACCGTTCGGTAATCAAAACCGATTGAAATAGGTTTTGCCTACCGTTGCCGTAGTGCATTTTTCTACTAGTGCCACTTGCACATCTTTTCGCGAAGAAAAAGGGCGAACCACATGTCCATAAATTGCCCCAAGCTTCTCACATGCGAACCGGGAATCAAGGAAGTAATTCCATGTGAATTAGCAAATGTCGATATGCTTTCTGTGATTTGTTTGTAATAATACAGACCGTCAAAACATGTTCCTGGCCAGAAATTCATTTAACTGAGACCACGATTGTTGGAATTGACACGTTCTGTTAGTTATTTTCCCTTTATGCACGTTAATGATGATGCATTTTTTTTTTTGGCTAGAAAGACGGGAAAGAGCTAGTGACATGGTGAGCGGAAATGTTTGGATGCATGACCTAAGAGCACCGGGGGCGGGGGTGAGGAGGATTTGAAGTGCTTTGAAATTTTTTATGGGCATGCAAGACATTAGTGTTCGGCTTGGATGGATCTTGGGCAGGTGTGCAATCCTTCTCAAGTTCTCATACATGTTCCTCATTTCTTTTATTTTTTTAATTGCCATTTCAAATATCCAGTTTTTAGAATGTACCCTTCTATATCTTTCCATACATGTTCTATTATTTTCAGAGTCTTTATTTACCTTTTTCTTATATGTTTTCATAGGTATAAAATATTGCCATAGAGATACATAGGATTAATGTAGTAGTTTTTATGGAAGAAATAGGTTTTCTTTAACTTATACTCCCTTCATACCCCAAAAACAAGTCGTTTTGTACAAGGTTTGAGTGAAATATTGACAATATATGAAAAACATATCAATAGATTGGTCTTGAAAAATACTTTCATAAAAATATTCAAATATTATATTTTAATAAATATTTTTTTAAAAAAAATAAGCAGTCAAAGTTAGTATTGAAGACCATATCACTGTCTAAAATGACTTGTTTTATGGCTATCAAGGAATACTTAGCAATATAGTACTTCCTTCCTTCCAAATCATAAACCACTTTGACTTTTTTTTACATTTATTTTGGTATGTACCTAGATGTATATTATATCTTGATGCATAGAAAAATAGATATATCAAAAAAAAGTTAATGTGACTTATGATTTGGACTTGAGGAGTACATGCTAATTTTTTTATTTTAGATCTTTTTTCCAACCTGCGGAAACAAATTACTATTTTTTTATAAGTTTTAATTTTTTTTTAGTTATTTAATATTTATGTTAATATGGACCATTTGTTTTGGTATTTTTTCTATACTATTGATTTGATCATCAAACTATTATTTTTTATATTTCATTTAAAAAATTCGCCTTTACTTACCATGTTTTACATGGACTAGTTATTTCTGTTAACAATTTCATTCAATGGAAATCAAATTGCTCTTTTTAATTAATTTATTATTTAAATATGATATTTACAAATCTATTAGGCATGGACCTTCTACAATATACTTTGGAACTATAACTAACCTTGTTTAGCTTTTGTTTCCATTTTTGCTTTGTCTATTATTATCATTCCAGAGCTGCATATCGCTGCTACCCTCTTTGTTAGTTAGGAAAAAAAAATACAGCAGCGGTCCAGCCCGCGAGGTCCGCCGTCGAGCGCATGGCTGAGCTCGCCTTGTATATTTGCCATGGAGCATGCAGCGCACCGTGTAGATCCATTGTTGAACAGTGCCCAAAGCCGTTGTAGTAGCACTGCTGGATGCCCATGCCCTCCTTTTTCACGGGGGGTGCTCTGGACGTCCTGGATACACGAACGAAGCCATGCAGATCCAGTCAGAATGGCGAACATTGCTCGCGCACTAACATCCTGAATCTGGATCCACATGCTGCGCGAACAATTTTTAGTGGCAATGAAGGGATTAGTATAATTCAATGAAGGAATTTATTTTCTCCTGTTTTAAACCCCATCGTCCTCTCTGCTGGTCATTAATCAATGGACTGAGAGCTTGTACAACGCTAGGCCTTAATGGGTTGTTACAGGCCGTTAAATCGTTTTTATGCCACCGTGGATTCTAGAGCGGATGAACTGGGGCGCTCGCAGACGGCTTCGACCTTCGCGTGGCATCGACGCTTTGACCGGCTCTTGTGTGATCCGTGCAGCTGCATGCTCGAAAATTCATCCCGCATGCTATGTAACTGCCGCAACATAAGCACCTTTAACTATTTTTGCGTTGTAAATTATGCCTGTAGAGAGACGTTGCTTACGTAATTTTTTCTCTTTCCAACGTAAGCACCTTGCAAGAGTCTTTCGGCTGTACTTGGCCTGATTGTTGCCCATCACCTGCTCGTACGTCCTGATAACTGAATCCTATACTCATGCGTTGCTGCCGCTGGCGTTTGTGTGAGGGCCCACTTCAGCGCTACCGTTTCAAGTAAGTCACGCCCGTCTATTTCCTCACCCATCGTCGTTTTTCCCCGACCCTCTGCCCCCGACGTGCCGACGCGCGCCCAAGGCGAGCGATTGCTCTGACGTACTCGTGCCCACCGTCGCATACTGTTCCGAAGGTGTGTACTCAATTCCGTTTCGTGGTGTGGTGTAGATTTATTGGATCTGTACCATGTTGAGGGCAGAGGACGGAGATTTCGGCTGCGGTATTTTAGAATGTATAAAAGCAGATCACAGGGATCGATGACGTAGGAAGGGAGGACCCTCATCCGTGTTGGCAACGCTTGCTCAGGTCATCGTGTTGTCTTTCTTCATGTTCGCGACAGACGACGAGTGAGGGATCGCTAGTGCGAGCGTGTTGAGACCGGCGGCGCGGCCATTGCGTTCAAAGCTAGCGTGCCGGTTTCTGGGAGGGAAAGGTGTGGATGAGGTTGGATTTGCATTTGATTTGCTGAATCGCTGCCGATCTGTCTTTTGTGGATTGATGTCGCCGAGGATATGTCTTTGCTTATTGCCAGCGTCGGTGCGTCGATGGCTAGCATGGCTTTGCAGCAGCCACACCGGGTGACAAGCGACGACTTCCGGAACCTGCTTCACTGCCAACATCGTGCTCTATTAGTCACACCTTGTGATTGCTACATCCACCAATTACTAATTGGTTTGAAATCTTCTTTTTTTGCAACTCCTACCCAATTAGATGCAGCACTGTATCTGCTTGTTGTTTTTTTGGTATGACAGATTGGTTTGGTTGCTCGTAAATCCCCTGTTAATCCCTATTATAAATACTTCAAGTGGCCAGCCTAACTCCAGGCTTCATCGCCAGACAATTGAACTCATACACAGCTTATGCATTCACTTAGCTACACACTACTATCTTTTTTTCACTAGCATTTTCAATATTTCCCTATGTTGGCCAACAACATTAACTGTTATTAGTTGTTCTGTTTCCGTTCATTTAATTGCAGTAACTTGTTGCCTTTACTTATCTTTTGTATGTGTTGCTTGGGCAAATTCTTCTATGTAGGATTAGATCTTATATCAATAGTTAGAAGCATGTTGTTTAAACGTGCCGGTCCAGTCTCACAACCTCTTTGTTGTTCTCTCACTATGCTTAACTGAATATTTATCGAGTTTCCTAGTGTAGCCTTTTAAGAGTGAGTGTTATTAGCTCTGATTTTTCTTTAGATAAGTGACTTGCTTGAAACAATCATGTTCTTCTCTATTTTATATTTCAGTAGAAAATCATATTGAGAACATCTCATGTAGCAGTAGTGGTAGAATATAGAAGCTGCATCTTGACCATTAGGCATTTAGATCCGCTACAAGGTTCAAATTTTATGTTTTCAAGTATCGCTATGAGTCTTTTTCTTGCTATTATGTCTTTGAAATGCTTGTTTTTGAGTCTTTTCCTTGCTATCATGTCTTTGAAATGCCTGTTTGATTGTATAATTATTTTTGAATGATAGACATTCATATATTTTTAGAAAACACTAGTCGATTAAACTTTATTATTTTCTATTGTAGCCATGAAGTTGATGAGTTGCATTCTGATGCTGAGACTGAAAATAGTGAGAGTAATGATGAGTTTGATATTAACTCTGAAGAAGACAATGACTCTGGTCCATTGAATATTGACGAGGTAGTAAGTTTACTTGATTTTGTTTGTTTATGCACCTGTAACATAATAAATATGAATATACTGTTGTCTTTTTAGGATGAAAATTCCTCTGATGATGATATCGATCCGTTGTTGTTTTGAAGGCTTTCAAGCATCTCAAAGGTATGTTTTTTAAATTTTTTTGAGTAAATCGTGTATATTTTTGTACGAGAAAATTCCCTATTTAGCATCTGAATATGACATGGCTCCTTATTTAGCACTGAAAGATAAAATCTCTTCAATATAGCATTGGATTTATTTTTGGTTCCCTATGTAGCATTGTTGTTAGATTTGGCCCTAACACCATCAACTATGACGGAAAAGACCATTTTACCCTTGTTTTCATATGCAGCCACATCATTGTGTTAATAGTTAAATTTATTCGCACATTTTTTTTTGACAATATCATTTCATTTTGAAACATTTTTTGGTAGTTCAATCTTTTACGTAGATTATTTACGATAATTCTTGATGTAAGTTTGGTATCATAAAAAATGATTATAATCAAAAAATGTACGACCATAAATAATATGCGCAAAAAAACTATGAAAATATTGATTGTTTAAAAAGTTATATTTAAAAAAACTATGCAATAAAATATTATTGTTAACATGTTAGGGCTATAGATAAAGGGAAAATGGTCTTTTTCCCCTCATATTTGACAGCGTTAGATACTAAATCTAACGAAAATGCTAAATGGGGAACCAAAAATTAACACAATGCTATATTGAGAAGAGTTTATCTTTTCAGTACTAAATAAAGAACTATATCATATTCCAATGCTAAATATGCAATTTTCTCTTTTTGTATCTCTTTGTACTATTGCCTTCGGTCTACCATAGTTATTATTGTCTATGATTTTTTTATTTCTGATCAAACCTTCTGTGGTTAATTAATATACATATAAATTATGATGATCTCTAAACCATACTTCGTTATTTAGTTAGACATGCCTACATGATGGTGAAAATATACAAACCTTGTGTACTAAATTAATATATAACATATGTAATCCATCATTATGGGTCATAGATTATATATGTATGAAATTCAGTGTGTGAAATTCTGAATAATTAATAGTACTATACTACACATAGTTTTATATCACTTTCAGTGTGACTTGTGCATCTGCTTAACTTAACATTATCCCATTGTTAGTTATTCGAATCAGTCCATGCCACTATGTTTTCTTATGAACTAACTAACTAATCAACAGCAACAACATGCATGTACTATTCTTTGTTACTTGTGCATAGCTCTGTGTATTAGTTTTTCTATAACTATTTGGATATTGTTTTTTACAGTTGCCAAGTCTTTTGTGAAGAAAGGGAAATCACAATGTTCTAGAGTTCAGAAGGGCACTACAAAGGTAAGTTCTATAGTATGTGTTTTTTGACATCATGTTTAGTGAATTCATATAAGTTTCATGACTAGAACCCTTTTTCATTGCTTCTAGAATATTGCAAATGTTAAAGCTATTGATAGAGGAAAATCAACTATCAGTAATAGTGCATCATGCACAACAAGAAGTAGGGTTCAATAACAGGTATTTTGGAGGTATAATAAGAAAATTGGATGACCGTAAGAAGAAACATTATCAGGGATCATGGATTTGGGATCTTGCTTGAGTATGATGGATGTTTAGTTCCTAGAGTCTTTGTGCAATGGCTTGCGGATCAAGTCGACGTGAACTGCGGTGATATAGTTGTTGGAGGCAAAATAATCCCCTTTTCTCAAGAATCAGTTCACCTTTTCTTAGGAATTCCAATTGGTGGCAAAGACATTAGTCAACAAGACTTGGAGTCTGCAAAGTCCAGATTTCTTAAAAAAATTGGTGTGACTTCTATCCCCAATATCAAAACTTTTGGCACAGAGTTTGGTATACAACAATTTGTCTGATGATGATGTCTTCCTCTACTTCATGATTGTTGCACTATCTACATTCCTCTCCCAAACTCAAGTACTGTTCCCAGTCCCAAGTATTTTGGTACTTTGATTGATGTTTCTACTACAAAAGATTGGGACTGGTCAAAGTTCATATTTGATTGGCTTTTTGCTTCAATATCATCATACAAAAAAAGCAAAGAAACACAATCGGTGGTTGTATATATTTTTTTTTGCAGTAAGTCTTTTTTCCATTGCTTTTTTCTATTTATTCTTGTGCCATCTATATGCAACATATTTACTTATCACTATGTAATTTCCTGTAGCTTACTATCTTGATTTTGTGAACTTTGGATCTCATAACCAGCTTCCTCTAGATATGCCAAGAATTCTATGTTGGAAAGGTACGATGATAAAGAGATATTCTTCATATGATCGTGTCTCTGCTGATAACTATGGAAAGCGTTTGGTAAGTCTTGGCTTGAGGTCTTATGATGTGTTGTGTTGGTTTTGTTCTTTAGCTTATCGATTGATTATATTATATTTTTTTGTAGGTAAAATCGATTGATGAAACTTGCTATGCGAAATCTATGTTAGAGGTTGATGTTTGTGCTTCTTTTAAGATTCTTTGGATACTAGTTTGCAATGTTTCAATGATGAAGTAGGTGGTCATTTTTATTTTTGATAGGCAGAATCTGCAATTTATATTGAATTATTTGATTAATATGGTACTATGGATTTTACAAGATAGAAATAATATGTGTGTCATTTTCCAAGAACATCACACAGTACATGGTTTAGGAGGCCTGACAAACTTGTTATCTCACTGCTCAAGCACTTGTACGAGCATTATGGTCATGCAGCTAATGATGACCCAGTCCCTGAGAATTCTGATGTGGGAATGCCTTCTCCAGCCAATATCAACAAGGAAGATGTTGATCCAATATCTCATGAATATGAATCCCAATGCATACCGGTGCAACTCACACCATTGTGGAAGATTGGATCCCAAAATTCCTTCTGCTACCATAGTTAATGTGGAAGATGTGAATCCTAGAATGACTGTTGCTACTACAGTTAATGATGAAGTTTCTATACTGAGAAAGTTGATTCAGATAGTGCATACAATGTTTGTGGTAGTAAGAATTATGTTGTTTCTCAGACAACTATAATTATTCCTTCCAATAACTCATTAGTTCAAGGTATATGAAAGTTTCCGTACCATTGTTTCAACATTAAGTTAACTCTATATCTCTTGTTCATACACTTATGATACTTTTAGGTGCAAATTCAGGTAGAAGGAAGAGGAAGAGGAAAAACATTGCATCACAATCTTCTATTACTTATAGTGTAGCTTCTAGGACTCGGCGTGGACTATCTCAACATCTTGGCAATCTCCTTTGAGTTGCAAAAAAACTGATGGTGCCGAGGTCTATGTTTCTACATCTTCCTTATTTTCTTTCAGTTTTGTATTTTCTAAATTGATGAATCATCTCCATTCAAAGTTTTTTGAATAGTGATTCAGTTTATAATTTTTCCCTAATAATGTAATTGTGAACTTTAGATAAGTGTGCTGGATGATACTGGAACTAAGAGTACAAACGATAATCTAGTAGTTGTTGAAGATGTCCAAGTCTTAACTTCTAAATCTGCAACTAAACGTCAAAAGCTCGCACAAAAAGTTTTGGATGAAGTTGGCCAGAAGCCCAAATCTGTGAGTTTTTGTTATCATGTTTATCTATTATTTTGATGAGGTTGTTTAGATTTCATGGCTAAGTTGCAAATAACTAGTGGAGTCATACATGGTCGAATTGTTAGATTACTAACTGTTTAGTTGTCTATTATTATACATAGTTAAGTTGTTATGAGTTCATATTAGTAGTTATTCTATTATATGCCCCTACCTCTCCTCACTATGGCGACATCGCTGAATTGTGCCCTCTATTTGTTGCTATCCTAGTTTTATTGGCCCTAGAAAATCTAGTGTGAAGATACACAATCCCACTAATTCATATGGTAAGCTGTAATCTATTTAGATAGATAAATATATAGATAGATACTGTCTATTTTAAGTAGAAGCAGATAGAAAGCATGCATGTGACTCATAGTTTCACATTGGCTAAAGTGTTAAAATCCATAGCACATCCTGGAGCAGCATGATAAATTGTAACAATCATTTTAGTGTACTTGTTTTGATCATGTGATAGTTGACAAGCATTTTTTCTATTGTTTTTCAGTATAAAGACAATGTGAAATTGGGTCAGTGAAGAATGTCCAAACTACATCTAGTCCAAAGAAAATGCTTTTAGATCCAAAGAATATCCCCTTCCTTTCAAAAGAAACAAAATTGGTTGGAAATGCAACTCCTTGGATCGTAGTGGTTAGTACCTATTTTTAGATTAGACATTTATGAACAGTAAATTGTACATTTGAAACTGCATATATGGTATTTGACATTTGCACTATCTATTCTTGTCACCTATATGTTTGAAGCTTCTTTACCATTTGTATTTGGTTAAGCAGGAAAAACACCTCTTAAGAAATATTTTATTAACAAGACTCCTTAATTTAATAGTCCTAGTGTATCTTATTTTAGTTTGTTAGATGATGATTAGGAAATTATGTTGAAAATGCTAAACTCATGTGTCCTATTGGTACAGTATCTGGTAAAACTTGTCCTAAAGATGGAGCAAAATATGTGATTCCAAGTGTTGTATCCAATGATATACACCATGAAGTCAATTATGAGGTACATGCTTTTGCCATTTTTTTGTTCTTTTCATTGCTAAATGATCATATTTTATTATAC